>QANZ01022571.1:109288-142072 GCA_003254925.1 Chamaecrista fasciculata
AAAAATTATTATTAAAATAAAATAAAAATAATAATATATTATAAAAAAATTAAATTTTTATTAAAAATATAAAAAAATTTATTTTAAAACTTAATAATTATTAAATTTAAATTAATCGTTGCATACTCGTTAGGACATATAAAGCACACTAGTATATATATATATATAAACAACGACTAAAACCCAACATTCAGGCGCTCAAACCTCTAGTGATTTTCTCATACATAAATCTTAATAAATCTTAATGTATTTGTTTGATATTACAAGCACAAGTTAATATTAATTACATGCTCTGCCACCACTTACTACACTTCTATTTTCTTTCTATAAATATATGTTTGAAAACCCTAATAAAGGTATGACATTTATCTCTCTAGAATATCTACTCTAATCTCCTACAACTTCTAACTTAAGCTTCATAGTGGATTCAAAGTTTACTCCCATAAATCTTTATGTATTTATCTGATTAAATGCACAAGTTACTATTAATCACATGCTCTCCCACCATTTACTACGCTCTACTTTTCTCTCTATAAATACATGATTCAAAACTTTAATAAAGATATGATATTTTTCTCTCTAAAATATCTACTCTCATCTCCTACAACTTCTAACCTAACTTTCAGAGTGGTTTATAGAGGTCTTCACTATACATCGTGCAGTTTTTCCCTCAAGCTCTCAAGCCCTCACACGACTCTCTCTAACAAAACCCAAAAGTAAGCTCCCTTAAACCAACTTGAGTGTTTTCACTTGAAATAATTATTTGTTGGTTAATGAAAGAAAAGAATCTCCCTTTTAATCTTTAAAAAATTATCAATATTTACTCGTTAGTGACAAAGGACTAAAAAGTAAATGGTGATTTTTCCAGAATTAAAAAGGATATCTCGTTCAGGGACAAAAAGTGAATGGACTCATCTTTCAGGGACTAACAAGTGATTTTCATGGAAAGTCAATTGTCAAATAATGTGCGTGTATATGCTGTACAGGTGTCCACACTCCATTCAAACTTTCGGGCCAAAATGAAATCTGGGCCCGTGGGTCACGATCCACGAAGCTTAACCCAAGTCTTGGTAAGTTAGGGTTTTCCTACAAAAAAAGAAAAAGAAATTAGGGTTTATATATAATCTCGTGTGCGCCGCTCAGAGCTTCCTCTTGCACTCGAAGCAGACGTCTTGCCCAAGCTCTTCACCATGGTACTCCTTTTTCTCTGATTGCTTTTAGTTTGTGTATTTAGCTTCTCTTTTCATACGATTGACGAGTTTTAATGGTGGTGGAGAGTTTATACATTCGGTTTCTGAGAAAATCACTAGAATATGGCAATGCTTTAGCTTCAGTTTACAAGTTTTACATGAGAAGAGGGTTACGTCGTACTGTGCAAGTGATAAACGTTTACTGCAGAAATATGTTTTTAACAACTTTCTCAGGATTGTTTCATTTAATGGTTCTCATTCGTAAAATATTATCCTGGCAGATCTTTTTTCACAGCATACAGATTTAGATTTCCTGCATTTCCATATTTCCGGAAATTTGCTCATTCGAACACACCCTTAGCCCTTAGGAAGACACCGCTTTGCTAATTAATGTTGCGAAAAATTGATAGCTTGAACTGCTGTTGGCTTATAATTGTACTTGAACTCATGGGTGTGGGTGTAGATTATGAATCCGAGTACGAGTCGTTGTAGTCTTAGAAACTGGATACTTAATGTACAGATTTATGGTAAAAGAAAAATCTACTTGGTAAAATGTTCTCCCATATCTTCTGATATTCATAATTTACTTTCAGAACATAATCTATAAATATGATTTGAGTTTCAAGTTCCTCTAAGTTAATGACAATATCTCACGTTATTTGCTCGTATTGTATGTCATTTCTGTTTTATCTGTGCTGCCTCTCCTCTTAATATCTTTGTGGTGTTTACAGCCGAAGCAAATTCATGAGATAAAGGATTTTCTTCTCACTGCCCGAAGAAAAGATGCGAGGTCAGTGAAAATCAAGAGGAGTAGGGATGTTGTTAAGTTCAAGGTTCGATGCTCCAAGTATCTTTACACACTTTGTGTGTTTGATCCTGAAAAGGCTGATAAGTTGAAGCAATCACTTCCTCCAGGTTAGCATTGGACAATATCTATTTGGGATTGTGGTTTTTAATCCAGTGAATCTACAGAGATGGCATCTATTTTATCAATCGAGTTTGATCCTTTTAGGTAGCACTGTGAGATTCTTAATGCACCAAGATAAGTGTGAAAGTTTTGTCTTTAAAATTGACCATGGAATGATGGAACATATATACTTTTAGATAAATAGTATAATTCAAAGGCAACGTTATAAATTTATAATGACATCCAACCCTTCCACCTCCCCTGACCCCCCCAAAAAAATATCGTATATGTTATCCTGGCCATTTTAATCCCACTGCTTATATAGTTCCCTTGATGTTTGCAGGTTTGAGCGTTCAAGACCTGTAGAAGAATTGATTGTGGAAGCAAGAGCGAGCATTTTACATCCTTTTCTTTTTCTTTTTTGTCTGTTTCTCTGTAGTTTGAACTTGAGATTTTGTGGTTTACTCAGTTTTAGAATGAAAGATCAACCGTGTGGTCCTTTTAATTGATTATGTTATGAAAGATTGATATTAAGCTATAATTTTGGAACCGGATTTTAAGTGGATATTTTTATTTTGATAAAACTTCCATTAGACGTTATTGAGGAGGGCCTCCCTAATCAAAAAATGAAAAGTTAATTGCCTCTTACAAAGTTCATAAGAACTGCTTGAACTTGAAGTCAACAGTTGTTTGCTTTTGATTCTTTCCCTCTATTTCGAGGTAATTTTCTTAATCATTCGGTGTTCGTTTGTCACTTATTTTTTAGTTTTTGTTTTACATTCGGAGAGCCTAAACCAGTGTTGGTTCCATGGTGGTTGTTGTATACATTCATGATGTGCTGTCTCGGGCTTGTTCCTCAAGAAAGCCGCACTATAAAATTTATGCAGAAACCAATTGTAGTTCGCACTGGAAATTTACAATTAAAAAAGTCTTTCAATTCTTGGAAACACCATGATTACTGTCTTTTCTCTTTTTCTGGTACTAATTATCAGTTGCTAGGCAGTGGACAAGGTGATGAGTGACGTACAAGATAGTATGCCAGCATCCTTAGTGTGAGAACTGAGAAGCATTTACTTATAAATGAACTTCTAAGTATCAAATATTGATATAAAGATGGCCAAAAGTGTTTATGTATAATTTGAAGTTTTGAAAATAGAAGCATATTCTTGTAATTGTGGTATGACATATGAAGGCAATTTTTCTTTTTTATGCAGCATTCCTCCTTCATATCATTAAGGTACTTCTAAACCAACCACAACAAATATAATTGGAACATGGTATTTGTCTGGAGTGACGTATGTATTCTGCTTTGGCTGCAGTCCTTTCAGCGTGTTGATTCCTATGAGCTTCGGCTGCTTGACGCTTTTCCTCTGAGATTTGCCTTGCCATAGTTATCTTTTTCACCATCTTTGCTTGAGCCTGGGCTCTCATTTCCTCTGCTTTCACCTAAATTGTCAAAAATTTTAATCGATACTTTCCACGGAAATTTTGTTTATACTATGTTATTTCCCTATCCTCATTCATAATTCAAAATGCTTTCCATACTTCCAAAGATTGATTGACACAAGAAGTGGCCCTGCACCAGCTAACACTTGTATGTTTTTCATTTTTCAAAATATGCAGTTCCTTTGTTACCAATTTGATCATAGACAGCAAGAACAAATGACTACCTCAATTCGCCTCATTTCTGCTTCCAGTTTTGCCTTCTGCTTACTTTCCCATGCCTGGATCTTGATTTCCTCACGCTTATATCTAAAACATTATCAACATGATCTTAGTATGATATCATCATATTTAAGAAATCAAGGTTTTCACAGTTTCAAGAGAATTATGAAGAAACCTTGCAGTATGCTTGGACTTCTCAGCTTCCTCCCCCAAAGCCGCATGTTTTCCAAACTCAATTCTCTCGTGTTCTTCTACCTCGACACTCTCACCGGGAGATCTTTTGTTTTCCTCTTCATCTTTGCTTGCCCATGCAGCAATATTCATCTTACCAAGCTGCACCCCAAGAGCTGCAATTTCTCTCCTTGTCTTGAGCTTCATTTCTTCTTCTGTCAGTTGTTTTTGGCTTTCAACTGGAAACTGCAGATCCTCATCAGTCGCGCTGTCCAGAGGCGTCGGAGCAGGCACGCCTATCCTAGGAGATGAAGGCATTGAGGATGTTGAACTACGTAGTGGACTTGTTGAACTAACAGGAGTAGCAGTACGTGAAGGCTCTTGACTTGTCATAGGGGTCATTTCAGTTCCCATGTCTCTCATGGTAACTGATCTTATCCCACTAATATCTGCATCATCATAAGAACAAGCAAAAATTCTTATCTATAGACTAGAGTTTGAATACAACATAATGGAACTTTTTAAGCTAAAATGCAGAAAACTCCCTTGAACTTTGTTTTCTGTGCAAAAAAACCCCTATGAATTTTGAAAAGTGACTACGAAAGATCCTTGAACTTTCAATTTTGTGTAAACAACCCCTTTTGTTAAGGTTCTCGTTGAAAAGAATTATTCTTTTTTTATTTTTTTCGCTACTATTAATTACAGTAATAGTTCATTTTTAGTTTGGATCAATGTAAAATGCAACAAGAATCATAAAATTACAAAATACATGATTTTTTTAAATAAAAAATCTTAACAACAAGGTTATTTGTGAAAAATCAAAAGTTCAGGAGATTTTTTGCATAGTAACAACAAGGGGGTATTCTGCATTATAGTCAACTTTTTATTGTTCACCCTCCTTCAGCTGCTTATTGCAGAAGTATGGTCCAAATATATGAGGACAAAGATAATCTGCTCAAATTGTGAATCTCAGCAATGCAATCAAGCAAAGGTTATCTTAAGTGTTCTCATTTTTATCTTCAAATCTACGTAAAATTTAGTACTGCTTGCCATTTGATACGTGTGTGAGCATTCGAGCATGATTTTTTTTTTTTTAAGTTTTTTGCATTTGTTAAATGGAGATATATTCTGAGTAGGTTTCAGCTTACTTGGAAAATTAAATTTGCTATGCACCAAACTACAACATCAAGAAGAACAAATCTATCATATTGAGTTTTTCTAACATACAAACCTGTCTGACCATCTGTACTTGTGGAGCAGGACAGGTTCAATTCATTTACTTCCTTTAAATCCTTGCTCTGGGGAAAAGAATCCAGAGCTGGATTCCTTTGATGAGCTTCACTCGAAATTGGACACGTCTCGGATGGAACAAAAGAGAATTTCTCAGACCCAAAATCTGATGCTGAATGACAGATTCTGGCTTGCTTTGTTTCTGTTGCTTTTCCATTTGCTCTTACCATACTAGTTGCTGCCAAGTGATTTGTTTGTCTTTGTAAGGCATTCTTTTTGGAGTAACTTGCTGCTATATGTTGCCTATTCATTATCCATTTCTCAGCATCGTTCCACTTAGATGGAATAGGCCTCAATAAATATCTTATAGAAGGATTGCTCACTGTCACTGGTCTCCCTCCTTTGTGAAACTCAAAGCTTGAAGAGCTAGCATTACTGTCATAATCAAGACTTTCATCTTCTGTTGTTTTCACTGGGTGTATTGCTCTAGAATTAATGCTTTCAGCTTTGAGAGAGTGCTGACCATTTTTCCTAGCATTTGTCCCCTTAGATTCACATGATGTTGGATCACTTTGTGTTTGGTCTAAATGCAGAACCTCCAAGCTGGGAGATGTAACTAGATGAAATATGTCTTGATTAGTACAGAAATACAAAATGCAATTTTATTTTTTAAGGCAAAATCACCTTTTTAATCCCTAAACTTTATATCAATTTTTAATTTCGTCTATAAGATTTCACATTTTAGTCGATTTTATCATCCTCCTCAATGTTATCCAATAAAACTTTGGGGATGAATTGACAATTGACGTAAACTTTCGGGACTAAAAAGGTATTTTTGTCTTTTTTTTAATGAACATGAATTTAACTTTTTTTAAGCCCCTACAATCACATCATAATTGAAGTAGGTATATGAGTGGTTTTTTGACACACAATACAAGTACAAAGTACAAACATAATGATGAGTAAATAAAATGCAATTGGGAATTGCAGACCTTGTGGATCAAGGTTATGATGAGTATCTGAGGCAAGTAAGCTGTTGTTGAGAAATTCAGCATCTTGAGTTCTTGAAGGAGAAGTAGTAGTGGATGAGTTAGTATTGGACCCAATCCCATTGTAAAATTGGGAAAGCTTCATCCTCAGCTTACTTGGAGAAATTATTCCTGTCTGCAGGTTTTCCAAAACAACAAATTAAATAGCTTATTATCAAATCTCAAGTTTTCAATAACAACAAATTAAGGATAAAAACTTAAAAGGAAGGGAGGAGATGAAGAAGTTGAGAAGGTAATAAACTAATAATAGAAATGAAGAAATTGTGATACCTGAACTTTGTCTTTATGAATCCTCTGGTACTCCATTGAATTTGAATGTATGATTGAAAAGAAATGCAGCAGAGAAAGCGAGGAAGGAAGGAAGAGTTTCAATTGCAACTTATCATTCTCAGAACAGAGAGAGAGAGAGAGAGAGAGAGAGAGTTTTTGTATATCGTTTATATGTTCTTCCTTTTCTTTCTTGGTAAAGACTAAAGACTAGAGACTAATTAAAGAGAGTGAAGAAGATGGATTTTGTTTTTTTTTTTTTCATAGGTGAGTGAAGAATGAAGAAGATGGATGGTGTTGGCATTGGAATTTGGTTAGCAAATAGTATTATAGTAATACAAAAGCGTGGGCGGTATATTTAATATTTCAAGTATGACGTGGTAATGCCATCAAAGTTGCTCAATCCACCCATCTTATCTTATGTTACTCATTTTTGCATGTCATTCTTTTTTCATTTTAGCACTAAAATGCACTTGTATACTTGAGTTTGAGTTTTAAGTTAAGAGTATAAAATATCATGAGTTTTAAAAAGTTGATAAATGTTCTTTTTTTTTTTAAATTTTCAATCTCAATTATTTAAAATTTTGGGTTTTAAAAGTTAAGGAACATATTTTTTTCAACTATCAAATAAGCTAATAGATAATCATTGACTTCTAAAAAATAGTAAATTTCGAAATTAAAAGTTCAAGAACTATTTCTATTTAACTTATTTGAAAATTGAGTAAATTTATTTATCAACCTTTGAAATTAAAAAATCTTCAATTATAAAAAAAAATAATCTAGCTAATTTTTAAAATTGAGCTACATAGACATCGTGATTCGTGCATCACATATTCACATGACTCACAATTTCAAAAGAATCAGAAGCCATCAAAAATATTTTATACTCTGACCTAAAATTCAATGATCACATCAATTTCTTTTAATTAATACTACATCCTAAAAAAGATTAAGAAAAAAAACCGTCGGCGCCAAGTGACTTCCGATAATCTCGGCTTGTTATAGTTTGATGAATCAATTAGAAGGCCCGTGTTTTCAATGGGTCCTAATATCAGTCTTACAATCTCATTGTACATTATTTTTTTATGCATGTTATGAATATGAACCTAATAAAAATGATACAAAAACATGTGACACATAATAAAATTTTAAACAACTGAATTTCTAAAACTAAATAATAAAAAACTTAATAACCAATTTGTATATGGATATCATTTTTTATTTTTTTTGAATAAAAAGTTTGGCCTTAAAAAACGTACTTTGACTGTGTGTGTTCACATGTTGTGTTTGGTGTTCCCATTATGAAGAGTCCAAGTGTCATCTATAGCCATGGCATTTATTCATGCATGGCATGCCCCTTCTGCTCAAAAGAAAACATTTAAAATTAGGGTTTTGACTACTTAGTGAACGAGTTGACTCGCTCGCCTACATTTTTGACCACCTCCACATGGGAGAAAAATCACGCCTATATATATTTATTTTATATTTATATATCACAAGCATTAATGAATTTTATACTTGATAAACTGGAAAATGGTTGCACTTACCTAGTTCACCGGAATGGGCTGCAAGAGCCAAGAGTTGAGCAAGAACCTGCAAGAGCTTCACAGGGGGGCCCTGCGAAGTGTACTCCGACGCTCAAGTTAGTAAGAGAGTGATAAGAGAGTAAGAGAATTTCAGAGTGTAAGAAGTAGCTAACCTTGAACTGGTGAGATGGGCTCTATTTATAGAGCAGGGAGGAGAGATGTGGTCAGCGCGCGGGGCGGACCACGTAACCGGACACGATCTCCACCAGCGAAGATGGTGGAGACCGAGATTTGCGGAGCAAGGCAATCGTGGGTGGTTGCCTGCCATGTTGCCGGGCGGTCGCCATAATACTGGAGAACGTGGGTGTGAACAAGTCAGTAGCCCACGATCTCCCGTAGCGTGGATTGCGGAGCGAGGTAGTCGTGGGTGACTAAGTGTTAAGCTGGAGGCGGGCGCCATGCTCCTGGGTGGAGGGGGGCGCCCCTAACTGTGCGGAGCGAGGTAGTCGGGCGCCCCCTCCTGGGTGGAGGGGGGCGCCCCTAACTGTGCGGAGGGCACTTGATTGGTTCGAGCGCGCTTTGCAGGGTGTGAAGGGGGGAAGAGGCCCGGTGCGAGGGCCGTTTAGGCGTACGCCCAAATAGTGATGTATCAATACTAATTAGTATCCAATTAGGTGTTTGATATCGAAAGGCGGGTTTTTTACTTTAAAATATTTAAAATAAAAAATAATTCTTAAAACATATTTTTTGACAAAATAATTTCTCATATATATTTATTTTAGAGCTGGAAAGACAAGTATTTATTGTAAATTGTCCCACGTGATCATGCAAATAAATTTTTTGCTCATAAAAATTTGACAAAAATTACAATTTAATCTTTATAAATTTTCACTTTAATCCCTGTAACCTTTGAACTTGTCCTAAAAATAAAAATTTTATTGTTATACGTGACAAGTACTTGTGTTATGTATGAGAAATAAAAAGAAAAATATAAGAAGAAATAAAAGAGATAATAAAAAATTACTTAAAACAAATACAGATGCACACAAGTGTTTGCTACATCATGCACACAAGTATTTGTCTCATTTATTTATTTTTATATTTTCTTTCACTTTTCATTCATATATAATATTATGCACACTAGTGCTTGCTACATGTAACAACGACTTGTTATTTTTAAAACAAATCCGAATGCAATAAGAATAAAGTGAAAGTTTATTAGGATTAAATTAAAATTTTTATTAAATTTTTTTATACAAAATATTACTTACATGCAAGTTGTTTCATATAGCAGTGACTTACGATAAATATGTTCTTTTCATACAATGCCACATCAAGCTGTTAAAATTTATTTTCAAAAATTTTAGCAATGGGAGATGAGGAAGAATTTTGTACCAGTTTGAATCGCCACTTATACAATATTGTTCGCTATGGCACATAAGGCCTAACGATTTTGGCTTTGGACATTATATTTAATAGAGAAACGATTGAAATCTTCATACGACCCTCCTCAGATAGTAGTTAAACTGCTCTTGATTATTGTGTGTTTTTACCATAATTTTTGTCTTTAGCAACTATGTGTATAGACATATGAATTTAAGGTGTTTGATGTAGATTATGATGTGTATAGACACATGAATTTAGGGTGTTTGATGCACAAGATTATGGGGCTTTTATTGAAGAAAGTCCTATGGATAGCAGCTTGCATTATTATGTTAAGCTAATATCATTATTAGGTATGTCAAACTCGAGGAATAATATAGATACTTATGTGACAGGTATTCTTAATTTAATGATTTAGTACTTGTGATATGTATTCATTCGGGTATGTGTCTTTATTATTTAATTTTTTCGTATATCTTTTGAATTTATCTATAAAATAAAAAATGTTTACAATTGAAATATTTTAAAATTAAATTATATATTTCAATTATTTAAAGACTTATTTATTGATTTAATATAAATTTAAAGATAAATAATATATTTTTTCAATAAAAAATTTGTTATTATTTAAATCTTTTCTTCTTAAACAATGTACATTTTTTTAAAAAAAGCTGTAGTGAGTACTCGGAGGAGTGCAGTGAATCAAAAGAAGTTTAAGTAGCTCATTTTGCTCATTTTGCTGTAGTACAAATAAAAAGTATCTAACAATAAGGTATATAGCTGTAGTGAGTACTCGGAGGAGTGCATTGAATCAGAAGAAAAGATTTACTTAACCATAGACATATGACAGAAGCTCATTTTGCTTGATTATATCATTAGCAGTTGTAAGGATTCAATTATAATTTTGAAGATTTAGCTGGAAATTAAAAAGCAGTATTTTCTGTGGGCAGAATAACTAATAAGTATATATATTAACTAGGAGTGCTAATATATTAATAAAAACAAAAACAAAAATGAAATGACCATTAGGCAAACACATAAGATAAATATTATGTACACGTAGACTCCAATTAACTAGATAGTACCATGAATTTCAATATCCTAGAGTATACTTTGAGGTGTGGTGCAATATTTCTTTTTTAAAAAAAATGGTTAAAATGCACTTAAAATTCCTAAATTTTAAAATTTGATAGATAGACAAATTTTTGAGCTTTCAACATGGATTACTTTGCACATTTTTGTGTTCTGTCAACCTTTGTTCTAATTATTATTGTTTTGTGTCAGAAAAGTAAAACTATTTAGAGGTGTTAAGTGATTAAAAATGAAAATTCAGAAGCTCTCTCTATCAACTTATTTGAACTCTGATGTTTTAAATTTCATTCTAAAACTCAAAAGTCTTAAGTGATTCGACATAAAAATTCAATAGTGTTTTCTCACTTTGTGCCTCTGACCTAAAAACTGGAGTCCCTAAGTGCATTTTACCCAAAAACCTATTACCAAGACACTTCATCCTAAATTCAAAAGCATGATTAATTATTAATTAAGAGTAGTAGTGTGATGAGTGATGATCAGAAGTAGTAACATACTCTACTCTGAGGATATCATACTTGAAATGAATAGAGAAACGTTCAAGATAAGGGAGCATCCAATTGGTGTGATGAGAGTTGAGAATCCAAGAGTAACAAGAAAGGAGTGAGTCCCACACATGAAGGCATAGCACAGATGGCATGCTTTGAGTTTGGGACTTAAAGCAAAGCCCTGAAGTGATGCCTTCCATCTTTGAAAAACGAGATCGAAAGAGAGCCAAAACAGCATAACACACATCATTGAGGTCTACGTTTGTAGTGGCTGCATAGTTAATAGAAATTATGTCACCACTTGACAATCTTGCAGCTTCAAATCCATTATCTCTTGATTCTCCACCATATGCATCCATGAAACTCTCTTCCACTAACACTCCCTTCCCTGATATCATACCTTTCACCATTGACACAACACTTTCTCTCAATTCCTCTCTCTTTTCTCTCCATAATTGCTTTTCCCATGCTCCATACCATATGATCTACAAGTACAAATATTTCCAATTAATTTCAAAATTGCAGAGAAATTCAGAGAGTTAAATTAAGATATATCACAACAATTATATATATATATATATATACATACCATATTGCCATGGATGCTCCTGAATATGGAGCTTTGTACACAACCAAGGGTGTGAGTTTGCAAGGACAAGTGTTTGAGAGCATCAACGAGATCTTCCACCATCACTACGGTTGGTTTGAACACAAAAAAGCTTATGTCCAAATTTTTGTTGTTAAATGGCACACAGCATGTCATTATTGATAATATGATGGTGAATGATGATGATGATGATCAGCTACTTCTTATTAATTCACTCTCTAGATATGTGCTATACTTACAATTCTACCTAGCAAACTCATCAAATTAATTGAAGTTCTCTCAAATAATTAAACCCATAGCACACGCATACAACACATACAAATTAAGGACGTTGCTTTCTTGAATTTTTCCAAATGTTGAATTTGTGAATTGATAAGGGCATTTCTCTGTTGCCCCCTGGTCTTTTAGACATGATGTTTCTAGTAAACCACTAATATTATATTATAATGAAACAAGACTTTGAAATGAATAGACAGTCACGTCGCGTGTATTAGACTCGTTCAACATCTTTAATTTCCTTCCATGAAATTTCTCTCTTGTCCTTATTTTTCTTCCACAACAAATATCATTTTTGACTCGTTCAATGTTTATCAATGTTTCACTGTTAAGGAAAAATTAGTATAACTTGTTTGATAATAACTTCCATTATAGTAAATAGTTAACAAATTTTTCCGTCTTAAAATATTATTTAAAAAAGCTTCAAGTAAATGTTCATAATCAAGGGTCAAGTCAAGAAGAAATTTTCAGTGAATGAAACGTGAAGATCAATCCAATGAATATCAATTTTTGTTTTAAATTTTAAATATATAAAACAAATTGTAAAATATTAAAAAGTAGTGACTAATTATTTTTGTTTTATATTTTAAAATTATAAAAAACGGTAGGGTAACTATTTTTTTAACTTACCAGTTACCACTCTATCTTTTTTATTTTCTACCTTGTTAGCATATAACCTTTTAAGAGAATAATGGACAACCCAAAATCATATATATTAATGTCGATAAAATCAAAATTGAAAGAAAAGGATGAAAACTAAAAAGTGACAACTCACATTATCCACCTTTCATTATTAAGCCAATAACTATAAAAAAGGCAAGAGTTAACTCCTTGTAGTTGATTTAATATCATACATAAGCAATCATATATCAATATCATCTTACACAATAAAATAAAACGTGCAATTCAACAGAAATTCAGCGCCTTGCAGAAATTATCATTATTTTTAAATTCTTACACTGCTTGCACAAATATATTCCAAAAAAATTCCCGTCGGGTTTTATAATCAATGGGTTATGTGGTCAGTGCGTACATTACAAAGTTCTTCCAATGCAACCTTCAACATTTTCATTGGAAAAATATGGGAATCGCTAGTCTTCTCCAAAAATGCCATCTCCACCAAAATAGTTGATTCCTTGGACTACTGTAGAAGCTACACTCTACAGATATTCGTACTTAAACTTATGGTGGAGTCCCCACTCTCCACTCTAATTAGGATAAACACGAGTACTGGTATACTGTGCGACGTATTATCCTGCAAAAGCATAGAGCTATTTATTACCAGCATCTATGTACGTTGTTAATTTGGTAGAATAATCAAAACACAAAATTATTAACTCTGGAAACAAGTCTACTACAATAAGCCAAAACTCTGATAATATTTCAGACAAACTTAAATGGTTAGAAACTTATAGGTAAAACAATATCAGAGAAGGAGAGAATGCAGTACCAGAAAGTATATCATAAATACATAATAAAGTCCCACAAGTTACATCTATAGCTAAGTAAACGGCTAAATACCACTGAGCTCACGAGTTATCAAACAAAATTTCCAAAATAAAGAAAGAGAAACAGAAGAAAGAGATAAAATATTTCTAGCCATTTGATCATCACAAACCAAAAGGGGTGAGACATCCAACACAAATGCATGCCACTGATCATGGTGAATGATTCATGTTCTAGAAGTTCTACATATACTATTCAAGATAAGAAAAATGGAGATTTGGATCCAAGATCACTTACTACAGGTTTATGGGGAATCTCAAACCATCACGAGCAAGCTGCACTGGAATTCCTTCCCTATACACAATTATAGGAGTTACTCTCTTATTTGATAAAATCCACAGAATAAGATAAAAACTTATACCAAGATCGGCCATGTCAGATCAGTCATTACTTAATGTATTTACAGCAGGGAAGTTATGACTTCTTTTAAGAAGTGGACAGAAAAAATACCTGTTGGACCATTCCTTCAAGAACTCATTGTCCTTGTCGTAATCAAACTCGTGGGTCATTCCAATCAATAGAGTTTGCTTTGGACATAATCTCTTCACAGCTTCAAGAGCCTGTATGATTATCAATTAATAACATTTCATTATCAGGTAGATGAAGCATAAACATTCTAAAAATGCAATACAAACCTGTGGAAGACACAAGTGCACGTTATGTGATCCAGTCTGCAACAAGACAAAGCAGAAAATCAAGAAGGAAACATTTATATTAGGAAGTATAGAAATAAGAGGATTTTCCTATCTCCAAAGGTACAGGAAGACTTGGTTGATTTAGTTTTTCACTTTCGTTTCTTATTTTCTTTGAAGAGGATTTCTTGTCCTCTATTTTTGTAACCTTCGTATATTTTCTTCTCATCAATATGTTCTGTTTTTATTAGTCTAGAAATAAGAAGATATAACAAGGATTTGATAAACATGCATGCAAAATGTAAAGATCAGGAAGAAAAGACATGTCGGATACGAAGTGCTTCACAAATGCCCTATTACTTGACTACATAAAACATAAACCACAAAAATATGTCAAACTATTATCAATGGGTAATTGTTATTTTTTTACCTAAATCAAGAGGTCGCTATAACAATGATTATGCATCTTACTGCATAATAAATCATACAGAATTGTTCATAGAAGATACAGAGCACAACAAACATAATAAGCACACTTGTCCATTAAAAAAAAACAACATAAAATCACTTGTGCTTATTTTATTACAACTTAAAAATATAAAATATTCTGACTAGCACTATTGATGGAAATTATCTTTATAACACTAGAAGCACAGTAAAATGCAACAATTTTTTATTCCCCCACACATATGAATTCTACATTGTTTAGTTGAAGTCCTGTTACGTACCAGCAAATTTGGATGCAACTAATTCCAATAATATGCATTGACGCATCATATTATCTCCCCATTTTGATAAAATTACTTGTAACAACATGCAATTTAGTTGCTAATACCAGCTATCCCTTAAGCTGCCAAAACCACTTGAAACCACTCCAATAAGGAAAATTTCTTCTGCTAAGGACCATTAAATGAATCGGGGAACTAGAACAAAATTGTGAACCTAGCTGATTAAAAATAATATGACATGCGCAAAGTTACTTTCCTTGAAAGATTTTATATGTGCCTCAGCTGCATGAGTGCACATATAAACATTTCCTTTTCGGCTTTGCACATAAATACACACTTTAGTTGCACATCATGTATACCATATAAAAACTCTACCAGAATGTTACACAAAGCTACATCAGAAATATAAGATTTGTACCATATATCTACCCATGACCATAACTGAAAATAGATGTCACTAACCTTATATAAAGCATCCAATATGAGAAGATCCAACTGTCCGGCCCCACTTTTAGAAATGACTGAAAGAGAACATTTATGGATGAATGTCAGAAAGCAGTATTCAGCAGAGGTTTTCCAATAGCCTTTTATAATTTAGCCTGATCATGAAATCTGACAAAATACAATTTTTGTCAGAGTTTTTCAGTAGCTTGTTTATTGGGGTTTCCTTCGACATTCTTACAGATGAACTGGGTTCCTCTTACAAGTTGATTTACTCTTTTTATGTTTCTTCATATTAATCATCTTTTGGCAGATTTACTCTTTCTCTTCATGATAAAGTTATGGCAAAAAAATTCATAATTAATCTTTGTAAAATATAGTTTATCAAGAATCATAATATAAAATCATTATAGACCTACCAATTATGATCCATGGGTGTTAAATTGAGTGAGCAGAGAGTTGATAGGCAAATTTAAAGTATATTTCCCTGTTGTATTTACATACATCATTACAGAATGAGGATAACATGATTTTAAATGTGCTCTACAATTAGTAGAAACCCATAATGAGGCCAAGAAGACAATTCTAAGTCACATGTAGACCTTATTCATAGGATCTTAGCCTTTTACTTTAGTCTTCAATTCAACAGTAACAATAGTATAGGTAATTGAAGTTCCAACTTCCAAGGTTTTTTGTGATTGGGTTCTAGTTCCTTATTTCTTCATTCTCTTTTTCTCTCTAACTTCTCATCCTATGTCAACTTTAGATCGGACCTTAACTTCAATCCATCAAGTAGCAATATTGATGTAGAGGAAAATCATCTCCTAAAAGCTAAGCTGGTAAGAGGGCAGAGCCTCTGCAATAAATGAGAGTTCCATGTCTCATATCCAGCCAAAATGGGACCCAGGCTATTGTATTGCATCAGCCCCATTGTTCTGAAAAGAGCACACCTACCGGACTAATAAGATGAATTGGGCTCCAAAACCAATTAACGCAGGATGGAAGACAAAACACAATGGCAAGTTATTGTTACATCAAATGAGTATGGACTTAGAGCGTTGTAGTTTAAAACAATAGCATTTACCAGCAAACATTTTGTGTCTCTTTTACAACTAAAATGCCCTTTTATAGCATAACGAAACTTGATTGACAGTCAAACAATCTTCTATAATTTTCTTATCAACATAGTCCCCTAATAAGACACTAATCTAATTCATCATAATTGTCTTATTACCTATCTCTGAAAAAAAATTACAACAAAACTTCCATAAAAATCATCAAGTATTGATCCCCCATTATCATTTGCAATCATCACAATTTAAAATTCTCATACTATAATATTAAAATGCTATGGATTAATCCCCCTCTGTAGTGCTATCTATAGACCATTCTATTATGTACCTCATCACAAATATAAGTTCTCAAACTACAACTGAATTCCAAGGTGAAGTTTGGTCCAAGCCTTATCTTCCATGTAGAAACAATGGGATGGCAGTTCATATAAAAAGAAACTTGTACTCAGTTAAGACTTGTCTTAGCTATATGGAACATAGTTTTTGTTTGCTTAACTGTAAGCATAAACAGAGAAGTTAAACAGTTCGACTAATTTCAGCTTAATAATGATGGTTAGCTAATGTGTCATCTTCCTTGGTAAAGCAACAGAGCGTTTCTCATAACTAGTTTGGACTCAGAAGGAACTTGGCATTTATAAGATCTATAGACAACTGGACACTATTAAATGTCCTCCTCCAACAATTAAAAGCCCAACTTTGTGAGATAGCTCATAGGAGTGATAAAAAAACATGTAACTCCAAGAAGGAGGAAAATAATTCAACACGCACCATACTCTGTACTAGCAGGAAATCGTGAAACATCAGATATATAAGCCACCCTGGTTTCTTCACCAAAAAGAAATCCCAAACTGACATAGTCCTCTCCATGCATAACCTGTCCAGAAAATTAGTGAGTATTCTCCATGATATAAGAGGAATAGAGTATTCTCTTATTAATGAAAAGGAATTGTGATTACTAACTGGTAAAGGAGTAAATTTCAAGCCTGATGCAAAAAATGGTTGGTTGCAGTCTTCACCAATTATGTTCCAGTCCATCTGAGCTACTCTCCGTATTTCTTGCCCTTCCTTCAGTTTCTTGTTAACCAAGTAAGGAAACTTCTCTGCTATGCTGTTGTAATTAGTAAATATGTAAGACGAAAGTTCAACTGCTGTGGAGCATAGGCAGCAATAAATGCTAATGAAAGGGCTGTATATAAAAGAGAGAGAAAGAGAGATGCCACTGCTCCAATATTCAAGCACCGTAAAAAATTCATCTAATTGATTTACAAATACAGATACCACTGCTCAGATATTCAAGCACTGTTAAAAGTTAAAATTTTCATATGCATTTTGTTTGACTTCAGTAGTGACGTGAATTACAGCATTTATGTTGAATTAAAGAGCTGCATTCCCATGTTTTTTTTTTTGGCCAAAATTCCCTTGTATTTCTCGAATGTGAAAGAAAGTAGTCTGTATTTTGCTTATTACTGTTAATGAATTTGTTAACTGACTATAAATCATATTTATATATGAGAAGAGATACAAGAAGAGTAGTAGCAATGTGTATTTATCTATATCACTAAACTTATTTTTTAAAAAACGGCAGCAGACACTACTGTATTGACATGACAGCCATGTGGGTTTGATGTGGGCACAGGCTCACAATACTTTGCGTTGAAACATGATTTTAATAAGATATTGTGAGTGGCAAAGATCAAACTCCAAACCACTTGGCCATAGAGACTCTAATAACATATGAAGGACTAGTTCAACTTCATAGCTTAAGCTGTTAAGTGATGGCTCATGAATAGTTTTTACTATAATATTTAAAACAACTTAAATACATAAATAAGAGAAAATTATTTTAACCTTCCATAAATTTAGTGGCTTCCTCTTATCTTCAAAATACATAGATCCTTACCTTCAAGTTTCAAAAGTCTTGAAAAATAATCCTTTAATTCTTTTTTCCCCTAACAGAAAAACTAAAAGAATCATCAGAGCCTTATCAAATGGAACACAAGTTGGTCCAATACCAGCAGATTACTCTGTAGTTTGTATGATTTTCTTTTAAAATCTTAAAGAAGGTTGATTAGCTACTACAAAGAGAAGGTAAGTGTACTTAGCTAAACCAAAGGGAAGTTGTAGTGATTTTTTCAACAGAGAAATAACATAAACAAGGTTAATAGAGATACCTATCCATTGAATGACGACTTAAATATATGGGAGTGGGATCAATATCATTTGTAGGACTGAATGGCTGTACAGCACGTATATCATCCAATCCAAGGACTGCATCTGCATGCTCATGAGTCAAAATAATCTGCATTCAAGCAAGAAATAATTTACCTTCAGAGAAAGTGAGCTAAAGTTTGACAAAGCTACAAGAAAATAAAAAAAAAACAAACAAGTTAGTCCAAAAGAAGAATTCTACTCAATCCACTCTCTCAAAGCCTAAAGGTCAAAAGCAATTGCCATTTGCAATGGCTTATGGTTATCACTGTGTCACTAACAAAAGGTGTAATGTTTAAGCTTTCAAAGTTTGTATATGATTATTTGTATTCAAAGTTGGTTGAGGTACTTTATATATTGCCCTCATTTTTGGACTGAGAACTTGCCTCATGTTTTCTCATCATAAGATGTTCAGCCATGAGGTATAATGTGCATATTTAGTTTTAAATTTTACACGATCTAACTGGTGTATTGTTATAACTGCAATTGATAGATGCGAGACAACTATACAATATCTCTTGTTTAAGTACAAGGTATTTGTTAGTGAATGCTTTATGCCCAGTATGCCCCTCGATTTGATTTTTCAATTGTTTCCTTTTTCTGATTATATTGAAATTGAATAGGCTTATCTTCTTTGTCATTTATATTACTATTTTCAAACCAAGTGGTCAGTCTGTATAGCTATGTGTAAGATATGACAGTGTTCACGTACATCCTGGAGACATGGGGTTTGCTTTAGGATTGTTCTGACTTCTGGCTAATCCAAGTAGTCTGGTTGTGTGGTGTTTTGGTTCATCTATTAAGTTGTTGCATATGAAGGAAAAGTCTCTACTTAATAAATTCAGAAAACCTATATTTACACCTATGGAGTTTATTAACAGCCAACTTAATAGTGCGCATATAAGGTTAGATTGGTGTAGAGTTGAATTGACATCTTAAAACAACAATGTCAAGAGTAAATTCATTAAACGCAAATTTGTAAGATTCACTCACAGAATCAATTCTGGGAATCTTATGGAAAGTAAACCATCTAAGTACTGTCTCCCGAAATGTCTTGCCAACGTCTATCAATATGTAGTTGTGATTACCATCGCTTTGGCAATAGTCAATTAGAAGGGATGTATTACACCTGCAAAGCCACAACATGTTAAGATCAACCACTATTTATTTAATTTTAAAGCACACAATCCAATATTCTTAAACAAGTAGAGAAGCTGTTGAATATCAAATCCTAATTATTATTGTTAGATACTCTCTTTGGCTCTGTCCGCCTCTCCATTGCTCAAAAACTCATAAAGCAAAAAAGCTTTTCAGACAGTCCTTGGGAGAATCATAAAACAAAATCAGATTATCGCGTCAAATGCTCAACGCGTGACGTAACACTGAAATCGTTACAGAGAACATAAATCTTCCAACTCGAAGAGAGTAACCAAATCAAATCTAGGACATGATTCCACAAGATACGGCAGAATAAAAAAAAAAAAGGAGACATAGAAGAGAAAGAACCTGTAATTGGGGTTCCGGTCAGGTGGAATCGATAATGCCTGAAAACAGATGGAGCAGGGAGGATCTGCAGGCCGGAGCAGGCACATCAAATTGGGGACCATACTGGAACAGCCGGTACCAAGAAAGATCAATGCGGATCTGGAGGCGTCGTCGGCGGGAGAGGAAGAAGGAGGATGATGATTGGCCATAGCCATAGCCAAAGCTTGACTGGAGGATGCAGAAGAGAAGAATGGAAAAGGAAAGAGAAGAGAGAATGAAATGTTTGGTGAGAAAAGAGAGAGAGAGAGAATGGAAATAAAAAAATAAGGAAGGAGGGATTATTCGATTCATTGAGTCGTGAGGAAGGAAGCGACGTTCAGAACGCGCGAAAATCAACGGTTTCCTGTGATAGGTCTTATTTATATTTTATACACGTGACAAATCTGGAGCTAAGACACTGAGGATACTCACTCTCATACTAAAAAATTATTACACTGAAAGTGGAAACTGGAAAGAAAGAATATACGGCATTTTTTTTTTGACAGCGGTGAGAGTGAGAATCATCTATGAGAAACTTAAGAGAATGGCCAGAAAAGAAAGAAAGAAACAAACAAACAAGAATAGGCCTTTGAGTAGTATGAGAAATTCGAGTTTTCAGTTCCACCCCTCTTTTGTTTTCTAGAAATAATTTATATCTTAAATACAATTTTTTAAAATTTAGAAAATCAATTGTCTAATATAAAACTGATATAAATAGATTATTTCACATAAAAATATTTTATTGATATATTTTGGCTCTCTATTTTGAGATTATATCTTAAATTTCAAATTTTCAAAACATATTTTATTTTTTCTTTTTCAAAATTTTATATTAAACATATTGACTAAACTAGTAAACTTTTTTTTTTCTTTTTTAGCTGAACTAAACTAGTAAACTAAGTCAGGCCAAAAACTAGTAAACTATCAATAAGGATCAAGTCTACTGAAAAAAATTAATATCTCATTTTGGTCCCAAATATTGGTAAAATGTTTCATTTTGGTCTCAAACTATTGAATTTGGTTATATTTTTCTCGTCTCTCATTTCAATTTCAAAGTACTTGTTAAAAGGAACTCGTAGTTCTGAATTCGTCGCATTCAAATTTGAAACAAGAGAAATGTAATCAATTTTGCTTGTTTGACCGAAAAACGAAAGGTCTACTTTTAGGACCGATTTGACGTCATTTGCTGACGGCCCCAACTAGATAGAGAAAGTACTCTTCGAGAACAATACGTAGCTCTAAACTCATCATATTTGAACTTGAAACAAGCCATATTCAATAGTTGGGACCAAAATTAAACATTTTGCAAACATTTAGGACCAATTTGAACATTTTGAAACATAATGGACCAAAATGAACATTAAGGCATACATTTAGGACCAAATTGACCCTTTAACCTTATAGATTTATAGTTGATGTCATACTTCTTTTAATCTTTTTGCTAAAATTATATTTTGACCCCTCATGTATTTACTTTTTTCAATATGATCCCTTTTAAATTTTTCTTCTAAATTTAATTCCTCATAAAAGACAAAATTATTAGATGATTTGGTGATATACAAAAGAGAAAATCGCACTTGCACATATATAAAACATAATCTAATAACTAAAGATAAGGAAATACCAAGAAAATTAATACCATAGATTTCATTATTAGTAACCAACAATATAAATGAAAGACTGATCATGTTTGCCTCAATTAATCAATATAACTAACCTTATTTAATGGGTAAAGGCTTTTGTTATTGTTATTGTTGTTAATATTCTTAATCTCTCTATCTAGTTTTTAACTAAATTAATAATGTAATAATTTTGATTGAAGATATACTACTATACACTATTAATTAATAATACGACATGTTAATTGTCTTATAAATCGTTAAGTAATTTTTTTTTATATTTTTATGATTTTACTTAAAGTTCTTGAATTTTCTTTTGAAAATTTTATATGGTCAATAGGAAAATAAAATTTATTTATACATCAATTAAAATATTATGAAGTTAACTCACACATCATATTTTCAATTAATAATAATATGTTATAAATTTAATTAAATATTTTATAAAAGGCTGACATTAATAATACAAACACTGTCATTAATAATAAAAACATTAATAATTTGTGATATTGCTTTCATATTGTTTTGTTTGCTTTTTCGTTTTATTTTTCACTTCAAAGAATTAAATAAATCTATATCTATATCTATATAATATATTAAAGAGGAAGTTTCAGTAGTTCTTACAAGTGTCGCCCTTTACATAATTCAATTTTAAATATTACTTATTATCTAATTCTGATTATTAAAATCTAAAAAATATTTTAAATTTTTAAAAAATAGACATTAATATTAAGTTTTATTAAAACTTTCAATAAAATAACTATGAATCTAAAAACAACATTATTGATATTAAGCTTAAAAGTTTAAACTTAAAAAAATAGAGATACTATTAAGTTTAAATGTGACTAAAAAGATATTTTAGTTTTTTACGTGTGTATTATATACTCATCATAAAACACAATTATTAATTTTGATATTATATATATAGTTTTAAAAATTAAACTTCCAAATATGAATATATCTATGAAAATAGACATCAAGATTGCATAATTATCTTTTAAAAAGTGAAAATTTCATTCAAATTTAAATATGGCGTAACATATTTAACCTTAATAAAGTTTTTTTAAAATTATATAAATAAATCTATTTCGACAAAAAAAAAAGCCTTTGTTACTATATGATTATGTAAGATTATAAAAATCCCAAAGTTGACCATAACTGTAATATAGTTTTGTGATAGAGAGATGATATCGCATATATATTGTATATTCATTAAATTTGGGGTACGTATGCAAAGTTTGATTCTTGACATGGGATGCAATGGGTCATGAGCCAATAAGATAATGACAAGTGGAATAGTTAGTTGTATGTAACTCATGGTGTGACTCCATACACGGTTTTGATTGATTAAAAAATTATCATTTTTTTTAATTATTTTTCAACATTAAATTATATCAATGGCTATAATTATGCCACATCAGCATTTACATCTCATGTTAAGAATTAAACTTTACATATTAGACTAACCCTTAAATTTGTGTGCATTCTATTACTGTATTACATATAATTGACTCATTCTATTAATTAATGCAGGGGAGGATCGATGGTACGATTAAACCCCAATTCATGAAAAGGTTCAAAAAATTTAAAGGAATGTTCCGTGTATGTGATCTCACAATTCAATGTTGATAAAGTCTTTGATGCATATCGGACATCATGCTTTAAAGATCAACTTTCAGTTTTATTAGGATAATAAGTCGCGATAATGATTCAATTATCCATAAGTATGATTTTAATTTGTGCCTATAAGTAACATCACCACTTATGCAGTTATGCTATTGATGACAATAATATCTTGGTTGGTAAGAGAATTAAAATTGATTATTTTTTTAAAAAAATGTCTTAACTCATTTTTTTTATTATGTGCCTTGATTTAATTTTCATTACAAGTGTTATATGAAGACTTCATGACAATTTTAATCTCGTAAATATTTGACTAAAGACAAACTGATCAAGCACTTAATTAATAATAATACAACACAATTCGAATTGACTAAAATCAATTAAATTTGATTACTTTATTTAATTGATCATATTATAATTTTTTAAATTCAATTAATTTTATTTAGCCATCACATGATCTAGTTTGTATTATAAATTAAATGAATTAAACTAATTAAATTTAAATTTTTTTAATACAATATATTACATATCAATATTAAATATTAATTTTATAATTTTTTTCATGAAAAATCAATATAAATGTTTCATTCAATTGGAAACAATTTAAATAACAAAACACACATGTCATGATGTCAATCATAAAAAAGTTTACTCATGTGAAAATATGTGAATTAATCTTCATGGCACACATAAATTGAGATTATCTATATTTTAAAAAGAAAAAACCAAATCCATGCATCTTACAAGTGGATCAAGTTCATCATTGAATGCATATATTTTGTTTTTTAAAAATGAAGAAAGATGAGAATTCTATTTGATGAAAAATATATTGCAATACTCATAATCTAATAAGCAAGTGTATATTTACTCTCCAAATGTAATAACAAGATAAAAACAAATAACATGTAACACATCCCAAAAATACATATAAAAGAGAGTCATTCAACCATTTGATTCTTTGAATGAAATATATTTATATTTTTATTATGAATGATTTTAGTTTATATTATAATCATATAAATATATTTTATATTATTATAATAAAATAATATTTTTTTTACTTTAAATTAGTTTTATAAAATGTATTTTAGTAAAACCGACCACAAATTCAATAATGAAGTATTGTTAATATAAAGTGTCATACAAACGAAAAGATTACCTCATCCTATACTAACGTGCTTAGGAATGATGGACGGCATGAAACCTTCGCAAAGATAGACAAATCATCAGGAATCATCAAGCTATCAAAAGTGTTCGCAATTGTTATAACCCAATATATAAAAATTCTTGCAATGATCAATATTGTCGTCGCCTCACCCAGCTCAAGTCTTCTTGAAACATTATAAGAAAACATACGGGATAAACTTACATATTGTTGATTTAAGAAGAACAAAAATATGTCTTTTAGTATTTCGAAGACGAATTTTCTCTCTTTTATTTTCTTGTAATAATTTATATCTTAAATACAACTTTTTAAAATTTTAAATACAATTTTCTTTCTTTTATGACAAAAGAAAATAAATTGTCTAACATAAAATTGACATAATTAGATTATTTCACTTGAAAAAAAGTTCATTCTATAAAGCATTTCATAGTGATGCCATATTTTGACACTCTATTTTAGGATTTTATCTTAAATTTCAAATTTTCAAAGCATATTTTATTTTTTAAAAAAAAGTTTTTTACATCAAACATATTGACTAAACTAGTAAACTTAGTTATCAATAAGGATTAAGTTTAGTGAAAGAGACTAATGTCTCTCAAAAAGAATACTCAAATTTGAATCCTCAAATGAAAGATACTTATAACAAATCAAAAGAAAAACTTGTGACACAACCAATAACTAAGAGTTATTAGATATCTAGTTGAAAAATCTTTAATCACAATATAATAAATTCAAATTTAAATTTTTGTTGGCAATAAATATTCATATTAAATATCCAAGAGTGTTTCAAATAAAATTCATAAAATTCTCTTCGAAGAGAAAAAAATAAAACAATGACCGGCAAAAGTACCAAAAGGACTTAATACGGGTTTTTTTATTTTAATAATAAAAAAAATAAAAAATAAAATATTTTGATCACTCAACAAAAAAAATTATTCCCTATATGGGTGCCACGTGGCACTCATTTATTTTTAATTTTTTTTTAAATGAAATCGCAGACATGACTGCGATTTTATTTTCTTTTTTAAAAAATTAAAAATAAAATCGCAAACTTGACTGCGATTTCATTTTTAATTTATTTATTTTTTTAAAAAATTGAAATCGCACAGTTGACTGCGATTTTATTTTCATTTTTTTAAAAAAAAATCGTACACTAACCTATGATTTTATTTTATTTTCAATTTTTTTCAAAAAAATAAAATAAAATTGAACCCCATAGTTTGACCTGCGATTTGGAGTCAGAGGAGGGAAAAAATATTAAACCGTGTCGCACACAAGTATTGAACCCCATACTTTGCATAAGATAAAATTTTCTCTCCCATTCCGTTGAGCCAGAACATGCGCATTGATTGCAATTTCAACAACCAAAATGTTATATAAAGTATGTCCTGTGATCTAAAAAAATACGAAATTGCCCCCAAAATTATTGACAAAGTAACATGTTGTCATGTCTATAATAGTTAAAAAACCAAGCAAACAAGACAAAAACAAGAAAAGCCAATTTTAAGCAAGCAAATGACGTTTTTTGACGAAACGAAGGCGGCCAAACCCATATGGGTTTTGGCCTCGTCTCGAAAAGTTACCCGAAATTCATATATCATTTGCTGAATTCTGACTTGTATAGCTCCCGATATCTTCGTTTAAAGTTTTGACCTAAAATGTCCTACGTTTTCTCTCCGTACTATCTCGAAACTCATTTTTGGTACTTCCCTACTCTAGATCTCGCGAAAACGTATCGAAACGACTACTCATAATGTCAAAATCGTTCGACAGTCATTTAGTTATCGCGATTTCAAATTCTGCTTGAACTTAAAATTTCTCAAATTTCCCATCTCAACATGTTACTTTGTCAATAATTTTAGGGGCAATTTTGTATTTTTTTAGATCACAGGACATATTTTATATAATTGTCGTTGTTCAAATTGCAATCAATACGCATGTTCTGACTCAACGGAATGAGGGAGAAAATTTTATCTTATGCAAAGTATAAGGTTCAATACTTGTGTGCGACACGGTTCAATATTTTTTTTCCCTCCTCTGACTGCAAATCGCAGGTCAAACTATGGGGTTCAATTTCATTTTATTCTTTTAAAAAAATTGAAAATAAAATAAAATCAATTAGTGTGCGATTTTTTAAAAAAAAAATGAAAATAAAATCGCAGTCAACTGTGCGATTTTAATTTTTTTAAAAAAAAATTAAAAATGAAATCGCAATCAAGTTTGCGATTTTATTTTTAATTTTTTAAAAAAAGAAAATAAAATCGCAGTGATATCTACAATTTCATTTTTTTAAAAAAAAAAATTTTAAAATAAACAAGTGCTACATGGCACCCATATGAGAAATAATTTTTTTTTTTGGTGATCAAAATCTTTTTTTTTTTATTATTAAAAGAAAAAAACCCTTAATACAACATAGGAGCTTCTAAAGGAATTGATCCGTACAAATGGCACTGAATTTACTGATTACCAGTTTACCTTGTTTATTAGTAACCTTTTGATCGTCAAAGCTTAATTTCATCAAACACACAAATGCTAAGAATGTCAATCCATGCTTTTTTATTGGTAATTGACTATATGCTCAACTATTTGATGTCAATTGTTATTTCTTATTGGGCAGCTTACACATACTTCCATCCTCGATAACCTCTCTTAATTAATGGGAAGTAGGGAACCGTACAGTTTCGAAACAATTCCATACAATAGACCATAAATATCAAATAAGTACTTTCAGAAACTATTGCATCAACTTCACCTCACATTGATATTGGTGAAATTGGATTTTCCGGCGATTAAAACTAAAACACCCAAAAATTATATGACATTTGATTCGTTTTCTTTCATCCAAAAGGTGCAGTTACATCATACATTAGGTTTATCTTCACATTTGTTTCTCCTTCTGCCCCAAAGTTCCTAACGCACGATGCTACAGCAGCAAAGCAGAGTCCCAGAATATCATTATGCATCACATCACGTGTAGGTAGTGCAGTTAACCATATCATAATCTGCTTAAAAAATTAAATCAGTGTTAAGAACAGACATGATTGGTGATGCTGAGGCACAAACAATGAAAATATAATACTGTAACCAACCTATTGAAATTGAACGTCAACTTCATGGCTGACAAGTTAGAGGCCTGTGAGGCTTTGGAGCTGAGACGAAATAATTAAAAATCATAAGCTTTCTAAACTTCTCAACAATATTACCATGTTTGGTCACAGCAGAGATTCTTCTATCAATTACTAAATCAGAAAATTTATGCAATAATTCACTTATAAATCATCTTATGAAGTAAATTTAACTTCTTTCATTATCAACCGCCAATGAGCTTTGAAACTCAGTATTGTTTGAGTTGTCTCCAAAATTGAAAGATCTGATTTCGAATCTAAGTCAAGACCAAATTAATATTAAATAAATAAACTATGTAAAGGCAGCAAGCCAACAACACATTCTTATGCTATCAGTGTATGTCTGTCAATGCATCACTGTGAAATAATCCATTATCATGACCCTACAATTTATTTTTGCCATGGGCACTCTTGCTCTGCTATGGCTTTCACGTTCTCATAAGAATAATTACCAAAACACCGCACAACCAAGCTCATGATTAACCCGAACAACTCTAAAGCACAGCTCATGTCTCCAGGATGTACGTGAACACAGTCATATCTTCCACATAGTTATACAGACTGACTACTTGGACTGAAAATAGTAATATAAAGGACAAAGAAGATAAGACTATTCAGTTTCAATATAATCAGAAAAAAAGAAACAATTAAAGAACAAATACCATGTGCTTAAACAAGAGATTTTGACTAGTTATCTCATATCTATCGTAAGCAATTATAACAATACACCAGTTAGATCGTGTAAAATTAAAAGTTAAATAAGCACAATTATACCTCATGGCTGGAAATCTTAAGATGAGAAAACATGAAGCAAATTCTCAGTCCAAAATTGAGGGCAAATATATAAAAACCTCAACCAACTTCGAACACAAATAATCATATCCCAACTTTGAAAGCTTAAACAGTTACACCTTTTGTTAGTGATGCAGTGATACTCACACTTTGAGAATCACCATCCTCCAAATGCAGTATAGTAATTAAAGCAACTTACCATTTGGATTTCCTTGTTCATAAAATGTTCGCAGGAGACCGACTGCTTCTGATGCCATTATGCCTCCAGTACATTTGAAACTGTTTCCTTGTGTAACTTCACTGTCAAATTAGAATAAACATAGGAAGTCAGGAATCATTTAGTTAAATATATAAGTAGTTGAAGAAGAAACATACAGAAAAAGATTACAGGAAAAAGTCCTAGTGAATATTCTCATAAGTATTCAAGTTACACACATAAGAGAACCAGGCTAATGTGATGAATATTCATAGTCACTCAAACTCCAACGTCATACAGTGGTCTTGAAAGTTCATAATAATATTTAGAATTTTAGTTTAAAAAAAGAACTGCTCTTCTGAAAATAAAAAACAGTCTCCACATGCATTAGGTGGTTTTCCCTTCAGCTGCTAGTACACCCCCGCCTCCCAAAAGAAAAAAAAAAGAATGAAGAGGCAGATAGCAGAAAAACATGAAAGGTAAGTTCAAGTATCTCAGAATAAGATATCTACCTATCTGGGAAAGACAAAAATAAAATATTTTGAAAGAAAAAGGAAATTAGCACCAAAAACAAAAATAGCTAGCACTCAAGAAAAAACAGTATAATTGATACCCAAAAATAACAAAATGTAGTAGATAGATGCTGCTGGCCGCAGAGGCATACCCATTAAGTGACATAGTGTTGCTTAAATGTAATGACAATATTGATCCACAACCTCCAAATTTCTCATTGGCACATCCATAATATACTTCCTTTATACCTGAGGAATAAATTAACCAGTAAATGGATCATAATAGAGTGACATATACAATGTGACTGCTATCAATATTCAACAGTATTACCAAAGGAACATACCAAGAATTGATAAAGCAGATGCACACATTATGCATGGTTCACAGGTAACATAAAGGCCGCAGCTTGAGAATTTTTCAGCTACTTCTGACATGGAAAGTCCATTTTTCTGCCACTGCTCTAGAAGAAAATCTATAGCTTCCATTTCTGCATGCCTTGTAGCCTGTGAAGAAAGACATGGTAAAATCAAAAAGAAGAAAATTCATGGGAACAAAAGCCAGTGAAAAGATACAGTAAGGTAGAAAAGGATACATGTTGACATAAATGGAAAAAGTAAAAATGTTGATACTAAAAATCAGTTAGAAAAGAAAATTTCTTACTTGTATAACATGTTTGATTACGAAACTATAAAGTGTTATTAAATTAGATCAGACCCTTTTATGTCAAGAAGTAAAACTGGAGAATGGAAAACTCAACTGCCATGACATAATTCCATCAAGAATGCTAACAAAACTAAAGTCTCATAACACAATGCTAACTGAAAACAAGAGTAATAGATAGAGATACTATCAACAGATGGATTTAAATAAAAAAGGCATTTCAGATCCAGCCCAGGGTGAGATAAGTCCCTCTTCAATTATTTTACATCATCAGCTATACAGTTTTCAAGTATAAAATCAAATATTTAATTTTAGAAATAATTCCATCAAGAATTTTCATTTGCAAAAAATCATAAACTTAAGGTTTGAGTTAATAATAAATTAAGTGTTGTATCAACTCTCTTTTTCATGTTACCATTTACACAAATGCATTATCACTTGCATCACCTTCCTAGAGGTGTAAGATTTGCAATTTAGCTCTGACTGAAATAATGAAATTGCTGAAGAAACATTATGCTATTGTCTATGTATTAAAAAAATGGACACACAGAACCTAAATAAGAAGCATAATAATTCAGAATAAGTCCAACCAACATATAGATGATAGAAGGAGCGGTCAAAAGTTGAAACTAAGCAGAGGATAATTGTCTGAAACAGAAACAAAGCCATTGATCAAATTACATTTCGTGTCTCAGTAGTTCGGTTCCTGCCTGAGGCTATAACCTTGCCATCCTCAACAATCACACAACTGGCAACATATATCATGGTTTAAATCAAATTAATTAGTCAAAAAAATAAAAAAAGAACTTAAGTTCCATATATCTTTATCATAAGGTTCTCCAATTTCAAGTGTTTTTTATATTATCTCTCCCATATGATTGGTTATACAAAAAGTTTATGTCAGGTCTTATTTTTTCCAATAAACCTTATAGCAAGTCTTAATCCAAACAAATAATGCTTCAATGACATGATGCATGCAAATTTTGTTCAATGTATTCATTACATTGTATGACCCCCCAAATGAATAAATAAAGCCTAATTTCAACAAATTGGACTCTCAATTACAAGAATGAATCTGCGAATTAAAACAAAGGTGAAATGTTCCTTGATCTTGTAATCACATCATGTTAAAAGGCAAAGCAATTTCTTGTAATTAGATAAATGAAGGTAGTAATTCCAACTTATAAATATCAGATAAAGACGAACTTCATTAAGAGAGAAGGAAGACACAAATGAGGAAGATTGTGTATTTCCAAAGACAAAACTCCGAACAAGACAGCAAAAAAATGAATGAATAAAAAGATTAAACATGCCACAGTGCTGCCAGTTCCTCTGCATATCCAAAAGTGATACTCCCAAAAATATCTCCATCAAACACCACAAAGAAGCTGCAAACAAGATCCTTGTCATGGATCACCATTCTAAAGACAATGAAACACCCCCTCAAAGATTCTTAGCCTTACTTGCTGGGTATGCAAACGTGAAGGAGAAAAGGAGCATGTTTCAAAAGGTAAATAAATATAACAACTTTAAGGTATCATGCAGGTGAATAATAGTGAAGGTAACTTACCCAACAGGTACTTCAAGGGCATCCAACGCTATCTTAGCCTGCCACATATAACAGTGCAAGTATTAAAGGAACGAAAAAGTGTTAAAAATAAAATCTATAAAAGCAACAAAATTGCGAACAATGGTACATTCACATTTGTTCGCACATAGATTATCTCATTATCTACAATAGAAGTTTCTTAGGTTCATAGATTATCTACAACATTTTCTAGTTAAGTCTTCACAAAATGATTCCACTTTGACCATTATTTATATTTCATTTTACAAGTGCATTAAGTTGTGTTTAAAGAGATTATATACCAGTAACTGAAACTATAACATGAACAAATTGGAACTAAGAAAACAGGTGCATTTATAATCCAAGCATGCACATACAACAGAGAGGTCTCAGGAGATTACCTGCTGTATTGCAAGCTCCATAAATCCAAGAGTCTCGGTTGAGCACTCTTCACCCAGGGAGGTCATCTGAATAAAGTTATGATAAATGAGTCACATACAAGCTCCTACATATACAAAATTCAATCACTCCTGCACTATGATAACAACAAACAAACCAAAAAATGCTGAAACTTTTTTTTTTTTGGATGATGACAAGGGATTCACAAATCTTTAGTATAAAGAACTTTGTGCCATAACAAGTGCAGAATCCATAAAAGGCTTTCTACTTGCAACAGTTTGTGGGATTTTCAATGCCAGCTCACATATTCCAACGCTACAACAGTTTCTCTCCTAAAATTTTGAAAGAAGGAAGCAAAACCTGAAAGAAGCAGAGCCTCTCCACCGTTGATGAGCACGAAAGACGACGACAAGCGGCGTTTTCAGACTTCTCTCGCGGCGTTTTCTGCTTCAGCCTCTCTTCCTCACAATCCACGGCGGTTAGGGTTTGGGCACAAGGAATTGAGGGATGGGTCGGGTTACAGAATATGGGTTTATTAATTTTGATGGAATTTAGACTTTTTTATAAAATTATTACTACAACATATCTAAACAGAATTTATTTTTTGAGAGAAAAATAAACAGAATTTTAATATAAGGTTATTTGATAATGATATTGATTTTATATATGTTGTTTTTATTTAACTTATATAACTATTTTAAATTATCTCTATACTCTATTTTTTATTCTTTTAAATTATATAATTTTGAAAATGCTTCAACATTTGTGTTTGTGAGTTTTGATTTTGTATTATGTCATTATTGGATTATATATAATTGCTATTTTTGTATAATAATCTTATTCTATATAATATCATTATCATATTTAATATTTTATTTTATTTTTTAAAATTTTATTGTAAAAATTAAGAGAATCATAAAATCAACACTAAATTAATAAGGATAGTACTAAAAAGTGCCCTTAAGGCACTTGTTAATGTGCATTAATTGCATTCGAATTTTTATTTTGAAAATGTAAATTTGTCTAAAAAAAATAATACACCTCAAAATTTGTATCGGTAAATTTATATTTTTAAAATAGAAATTCCATTTTTAAAGTGCAATTAATGCACTAACATACTTGTTAGCATTACCCAATTAATAAAGATTGAGCGAGCTTCTTTTAA
>QANZ01022584.1:0-28706 GCA_003254925.1 Chamaecrista fasciculata
TCTAGTTAATATACGTATGTTTTATTTTCTAGAGGTGTTACAGGCTACCTTGCAAGAATTTCAGTGATTTCTGAATCTTCATACACCGAAAAGCGGCTTTCAAGAATCGTAGTTTCCATATTCAAACATCCCTTAAGCTCTGCCAATATGTGACTGATTTCTGGCCTCTTGCAGCATCCTTTGAAACACATGACCTGGCAGCCTCTATAGCTTTTTGTGCGGAGGCTGCATTGAAATTTCCTTGTAACTTCGGATCCATTATGTTTTGAAATCTAAATGAGAGAAAATAATAATAATAATTTATTGAAATTCTTGTATTGTTCCAACTCTCCTTATCATGTTATTCTCTTTTGATGTTTTGTTTCCTTCTCGTATCCCTTAAGTTTTTGAGGTGATTGGGCACTACTTTCTTTAATTTGTTCACTAAGTTTTGTGATTTAAGGGATATACTATTTAATTTTTACAATATTAAGTATATTTAGATGGTATATGTTTTTTAATTTCATATGTTTTTTAATGTTAGATTATTGGTTAGGGAATGAATTTAAATGTTTCTTTGCATTTAAACTTATATTAAACATGAACTTTAAGGTTGTTTGACAATTAGAAAGGGAAGAGAATGAGAGAGAGTGAAAGGAAAGGGAGGTTTTTTCTTTTAATTTTAACATTTAATTTAAATAGTCACAACCAACAAGTGTTTGGTCCATCTTAGGTTGAGGGACTTAAATTCGAACTCTGAAGTTGACATTATTGAGAGGTCTTTAACTATTCGCTCCCAGCTCGAATGAAATTAATCTTCACCTACCGCTACACAGATAGGTAGGAAAAACTCATAATTATACTAAAAAAATAGTCACAAACCCCACATCCAAACAAAAAGGCCTTCATGTAAGATAACCAACTTCATTAAAATTGATTAATTACACTCTATGAGAAAGTGAAAGCCAACAAGCTTCATTAATACACGAACTATATATTATTGGAGTTGAACATACACCCTTAATTAGAGCATACATTGTAACTTCTTTACCATTGAATTTGACTTTAGAGACAACTCCATATAGTCTACCTTGCAGAAATAATTGAGATTTGTGATTCAATCACCGAAGAACTGCTTTCATGAATCATGATTTCCATATTCAAACATTCCTTAAGCTCTGCTAATAAGTGACTGATGTCTGGCCTTTTGGCACCATCCATTGAAACACATGACATGGCAGCTTCTATAACTTTCTGTGCCGAAGTTACATTGAAATTTCTTTGTAACCTTGGATCTATTATGTTTTGGATATCTCCCTTTTCTATTAAAGGAAAAACCCAATCAAGTATTTGATTAACTTCACCACTCTTTTGTGTCACTGCTGGCTTCCCAGTAATTATTTCAAACAAAATTATCCCAAAACTATAGATATCACTTTTCTTTGATGTATGAAGTCTGCCAAAAAAAAAGCAAGATATTAGTTAAATTTTATATGTCAATTTGTATTTGTATTATTTTTACTCTGTCTAAATATGATTTTCAAACTAGAGATGAGTACTTACTGAGGATCTATGTAACCCAAGGTACCAGTAGGAAAAGTTAAAATATGAGTATCATTTTCATTCTCAAAAGCTCGAGACAATCCAAAATCAGAAATTTTGGCTTGCTTATTTTTGTTTAGTAATATGTTGGAAGGTTTTAGTTCTCTATGGACAATTGGTGGCTTACAACCATTATGCAGATAGTCCAACCCTACATTTCATTAAGCAACAAGAAATTATATTTAACTCAAAGAAAGGGAAAAAACTAGTTGTAAAGGAAAATGGACCATTTAGAAGGGGGAAAGAAAGAGAACACCTATTTTTTGGTCCTTGAAATTTTCTCAAAATTACAATTTAGTCTATATATTTTGGAAATACACATTTTAGTCCTTGATATTATTTTTTTACAAATGTCAACTATTTAATAAAAAAATCAGAGATCAAAAAATGTATTTTCAATATCCAAAGATTAAATTGTAGTTTTTGAACAAATTTAAAGACTAAAAAACAAGTTTTCTCAGAAAAAAAAAAAAGATAATTAATCTGCAAACCAGATGCTGTGTCCACTGCAATTTGAAGTCTCTCATTCCACTTCAATACATTTCGATTCTTATCTGCAAAATGTTCATGTTGTGCAAGAAAGGGTCATGCAACCTTAAACATATTGGGTAAATTAAACTGGTTCAAACTGACTAGATCCTATGTTCTTGTTTCTATCCTTATTTTGCGACACATTATCATCTCCATATAATTTGCAGCATGTCCCAAAATCTCAGAATGAGAAGGCATTTTTGCTTTGTCGATGTTTTTAATAGTCTAATCTGTGCTAGGTTTGATACTGTAATTGGCTTTTACTCATCGAGAATATTTTATATTAGTTAGTTCTACCTCATTTGGTTCAAAATACTCATTGTCAGACATAACATAGTCAAAGTTCAACTTTTGTTAATCTACTGCAAATTATGAACTACTCAGTGTAAGACTTAGGCATCTCATACTACCCAAGTCTCTATCATAGTCTCGCCCTAAAAAGCTGACGTCTTGGCAGCTACACTCTACGACACTTCACTTGGTCTTCTACAAGTCAAAACCCTTTGTAGGTCAGAACCCTCCGCAGGTAGCCCTCTCCGTGCTATTGACAATTAGGCTCTGATACTAATTGATAGAGACCCAAGTAACCTTGGGGAACCTTGGCTATTGAAGGACCGAGCATCACATTCTTCTCGATGTGGGACTTAGGCATCCCATACTACCCAAGTCCCTATCAGACTGACCCTAGTGTTTTCTAATGTATAGTTAACAGAATAAGCAGAAATGCTAACAAGAAGTTACCCAAGTTAAGATAATACAAGAAGGGAATTTAGTCCAAACAAAATCCAATAATTAAAACCTCTCACTGTAAAAACCTAAATTTAAATTGCAATATTGTTGGGAAAATTTGAGAGCTTACATTAATTGTGTTATAATAGTAATGACATTTGGAAGACATGATTGAACAAACCTGACAACTGATTGAGGAGATTTCCCTTATTCATATATTCATAAACAAGTGCTTTCATGTCCTCTTGGTCACAGTATCCAACAAGCGCAACCAAATTTCGATGATGAATCAATTTCAACAATCGCACCTGTATTTTAAATCTTAGCTTGAACATGAATAAATTATATAGAATGAAATTGAAAACCTAACATCATTAATCATTTTTGCTTCTAATTACCTCAGAAAGAAATTCCTTAAATCCTTGTCTTGATGACTCAGAAAGAATCTTTACTGCAACTTGTGCACCATCTTGTAGTGTGCCAAGGTAGACATTTCCAAATCCTCCTTTTCCAATTACAGTTTCGAAGTTATTGGTAATACAAATAATCTCAGATTTAGAAAATGCTCCATTTTCAGCTTTCATGTGGCCACTCTTGTCAGATGCACCTAACATCACAGCAGTAATGTGCATATAATTACATATCACGGTATATATGTCATTGAGAGTTGCAAACTCTCGAATTGACTGGTAAAGACTTACGAGTTTACGATTCTACATAGTCAACTCTTGTTAATTCATACTCACTGCTAGACTTCAGGTAAACTTGTAAACCTGAATAAACTCATGGATTTAGTAGTAAGTTAGTGAGTTCATCATAGTAAGCCCAACTTTTTTATTATTACCCAACATATTATCCAATATTTAGTAGATATTTCCTATCTGCTTATTGCTTTAACCTAATTAGAGAAGAAACAAAAAAAATAATGATTTTGTTGAAACTCTAATATCGCCTCCCCCTACAAGTTTATTAGAACTCTCGAGCTTGACAACCTTAGTCATGGTTTGTTTTAAAATTAGTGAATTGTCATACCTCTTTGTCTTTTGCTTCTATGTCCCCAGAGCACCACAGAAATGCAGACTACTATTACAACAACTACAATTGATGCAACAATAGGAACAATGGGTCTCTGTGCTCTACTTTCGCAAGAACTTGTCTGACAAAGACCTGGGTTTTCATCCAAACTACAAAATCCAAACACAATTAATGGAATTCAATCCACAAACAAAGCCAATAGGTAACTCCGTAGGACCAAAAAATCAATCCATAAATAAGATGAAGTTCAGAAACCTGAGAAGCAAATTTGACTTTTCTTTGAGAGCCTTGGGGATTGAGCCTGTTAGCTTGTTGCTATTCAAATTACTGCAATAACATTGCAAAATACATTGACTAAGTAAGTGAGGTACAAGTTATCTAGATAATAGTAAATCCTAATTAAACAATATAACTCTTAAAACTTACAGGACTCTCAACTTTGGCAACTTAGCCAGAAATTCTGGCACTGATCCTGATAAATCATTAAATGACAAATCCCTGCAACAAAAGAATAATATTTTACAAGTTTAAAAAATATTTTACACCAAAGGTTTTATCATAATTAATGTATATTAGATACACAGACACACACTTACAAGGACTCTAATTCTGTAAGTTGAGAGAATGAAGTAGCTATATTCCCTGTCAATTTGCTAGCTCTTAGGTTCCTGCTTTTGAAGATTATCATTTAGAGACAAGCCATAAACTGATATTGTTTAAATTAGTTTAGAGGAATCAAAAAGTATACTGACAGTGAGGTGATCCTTGGCTTAGAATCAATGATGCCAGAAGTGCAGATCAGTCCTTCCCATGCATTTTCCTTTGGTAGACATGGGTCACCTTGCCAGTCTACTTTGGAGATTTTGTATGTATTTTTAATGTCGAGGATTGCATCAGCTAACGTTATCAGTGATGAAAGGAGTTTCACAAGTCAAATGCAAAAGATGATTTCTTTAAATTGCAGGAAACATTTGGATAAGAAACAAATTAAGGGATGCATGCATACCATCTGTTTTTTCAGTTGGAGATTGTAGCGGCGATATAAATTTATAAACTTCATAGGCATTGAGGATGGGAGGAGCATCTGATTCTGATGTTGCACTGATTCTAAAGTGAGCACCATCACTTTGTATTGGATTTTGATGACTTATGGATATTGGTTTCAAGTATTCGAGAACTAAAGGCTCAGATAGGATATTTTCACCACTAAGAGTGATATTGATTATTCTTTTTTTCCCAGGGCCAAGCTTCTCAATTTCAAGGAAGTGAAAGTAGACATAATATCTGGAAGACACTTCGATTGTCCAATCGAGGTTTAAAGAAGATGAGAGATTGTGTACGTTGGCTGCAGATTTCAACACTTGTGCTGGTAATTTATAAGGATCGCTTGTGTTTTCAGAATCAATATTTGCAGATGTATTGAAAGGTTGCCAAAGTTCTTCATCATTTGTATTGTACCAGGTACGATCAGAGATGTTATACTTGGTCCAGGTACGATCATAGATGTCATCCTTGTACCTATGCTTGCATTCATTGTTAGATGAATTCGTTTTGAAACTGAATTACTTCCATATATAAAAGCATAAAATCAAGCACTCATTAACCTTTATACTTTCATTTTTTATCCTTTATTATCAAATTCATGAGAATGATGGAAGGTTGTGAACACTAACAATTTTTTTGTGAGGATTAAATTTAGAATAAGACTTCATTCAAGAACTATTATTCAAGGAGATATTAGGAAGAGGGAAAGCACTTATTTTTTCACTCTTACAATACCCATCAACCCTTATACTATAAAAGTCTAAAGACATTTCAACTTTAACCCATTAATGAAACATACATGTCAATTAATCAAAATCCAAAAGTATATGACTCCTAGTTAACACTACATAAATAATTCAGAAATCTAAAAGACTTATACAGAGAAAATAGCTTGGATATGAAGAAATAATGAACGGGATAAATTGCATTTAAGCATTGTTAGATACAGAATATACAATATTAGAGCAAGCCATACCTGCTTGTGGTTGCTGAACTAGTGGAAGCAACATCATCTCTTCCTTCCAAAATCAAAAGGGATTGAGAAGGCTTGGGAATCTGATAAATTGCATCCAAAGGTCTTAGTTCTAATGCTGAAATGAAAGGTACTCCTTTTCCAGTATTCACAAGGCAGATGTCTATGGTGTCAACTATCGGAGTATGGATAATCTCAACAATGTAATAATAATAACCTTCAAGTTCAACAGTGTCACATAAATTGACACCAAGGTACAAATCAAAAGTTGGAGATTGGTCTTTGCCATCATAATTTCCATATGCAAAAATAGCTCTAATGAGGTAAGTGTTTTTTTTTCCCTGATTTGGTTTCAGGGTATAGCAGTTCCTTTGTCCTTCTGGGAAGCTCCTCAGTGTGTATAGTTGATCCCCAAAATAAGGATAATCTAAGTTTGCATCAGATGCAACCCTTGAATTTGTACCTGTTTCTACAAAATTATTGTCAGTTTGATACCAGAAACCCGTTTCTTGATCCAAGTAATCATTCCTTGCTCCACAATCAATGCTTATGAATCCTATGTCTGCAACATAATAGATAAGTTTGTCTTTAAAATTAAAGAAAATTAATTAAACATTGTTAGCAAAGTAATGTATATATATATATATTTGTAGTAGTTTTAGTTTTTACCATGATTAGGGTCGTTGGTGCTCATGAGTTTTCTTCCATCCAACATTGAGTTGCCAACATTAAGCAAAAGTTGGATGATGGCTAGCCATAAGCTTAAGCACAGAATCCATTGTGGTAATCCTTCCATATCATCTGTTTAATTTGTGCATGTGTGTATATATATATATGTCTAGTTCATATTCAATCAATAACAATATACAATAAGAAAAGAATATATAGTAGTTGAGTAGAAGATCAATAACAGAAATGAGTGAACTCACCAATAGGCTTGGCTTTAGAGTACTTCAATATAAAGTAAAAACAAATACTGAAAAGTAATACGAAGAACCCATTTAAATAACAATGTGAAATTTATGAACAAAAATGGGAAGCAATATAAACAAATTTGGACTGTACTGTCTTCAAGTCTGTTTATTAAAAAGGCTTACTGATTCTCCAGCGCAATAAATAACAAAGTTAAGAAGTCAAATTGACTTGACCCGAAGAAGATTAATTTGATTTGGGCTTTGCAATTATAGCATGAATGAAGTGGTTGATTTAACAGAGTATATATAAGAATCCTTACATGTGTCATTTTTGAATGAAACATCTATCCACCCAAATTGAATAAACTCACCTATAAAGTTGGAGATTTCAAACTTGGTTTGCTGAGGAACTGAATAGAGGTTTGAGTTACACCTACTCATCATTGGTATCATTAATTCATTACAGTTGATTTTGGTCAATGTCAATCTTTTGTATTGCACTATTCACTGTTAAATGCATCAATGTACATTGCAATATTAATTCGCCAGCTGTGGACTTTAGCCTATATATATATAGGGACCTACTTCAAATGACTGAAGATAGCAAATCCTTACTGATGAGTTTACACACACACACATAGACCAAAGTGCACTTTTAGTCTCATATTTTTTGTTTAGGTCTCAATTTGGTCCTGTATATTTTTTTATTACACTTTTGGTCTCATATCTTTTGATCAGGTGTAAAATTGGCCCCATATATTTTTTGTTGCAGATTTGGTCCCATATCTTTTCAAAAAGTTTCACTGTTAGTCTCACAATGTGTAACTTTTTGCAAAGACATGAGACCAATTCTGCAACCTGACCAAAAAATATGGGATCAAAAGTGTAACAAAAAAAGATAGGGACTAATTGAAACTTGAGCAAAAAATATGTGACCAAAAGTGCACTTTGACCATATATATATATCTGTGTGTACATGCCAATTAACTGCTATTTAGGGTTAGCGATGCTAGCTAGATGTTACACAAGAACTATGCTGGATCTTTATAAAGTGAGGTGGTAATATAGGTTTTTTTTTTATTTTTATATTTATTAAATAAAAAAATACTTAAAATATATATAATTTAATAATATTTCTGGATGTATATTTATAATTGCGGCGGTATCTCAGATAATTAATTCACAAGGCAACGCTTCAAATTTACCTATAAAGTGCTGCCACGCAAAACGTCTCAATTTTTTTTTTTTCAATTTCCCTTGTGGTGCTCCACGCTTGAGTGCCTTAGGACACTTTTTTTTTTAAAAAAAAAAATTTCCCTTGAGGCACTCCAACATGGAGCACCTCAGGGTTATTGTTTTAAAAAAAAATTGAAAGTGCTAATTATTGAATGATCCCTCAGAAAAATTAAGTAGATTCGTTATAGTCCTAGAGGTTTCAGTGTTTTGGACTTCTTTGTAAACATTCAAATGAATCTGAAGTTTTCCAAATTTCACGGTTCTTTAGTCATTGAAAGTTAATATTTCCCTCAAATTTCTCAAATTACCAAAAGACCCCAAGCTGATTCAAAACCCATCGCCGTGTCTCGTCTCGTCGTTTTCCTCATTTTTTCTCCACTCCGTCGTTACACCCATTATCCACCGCCACCCCCAGCGTCGATGGAGCTCCATCGCTGGCCAGTATATTTTTGGGGTCAATATTGACCACAAATTTTTTTAAAGTTTTCATTTTAATCCCTAGATAATATGTATTTAGAGACCAATTTGTAATTTTTTGAAATTATTTTGGGGTCAATATGTAATTTTTGCAAAATTTGTCGAGTTAGATCGATCTGGCGGTTCAACCGCTGGTTGAACCGATGATTGGCCGGGTCAAATGCATAACGGTATTTTTGTTCTTCCGGACCAGTTTGGTGTCCGGTTCACCGGTTGAACCGCCCCGTCCGGTCCGATTTTGTGCACTATGTTGAAAACGCAAGAATAGTGAGAAAAAACTCTTGAGGCGTCTTACGTTGAAACACCTTAAGTTAAAAAAACACTTAAGGCGTTCCACATGGAAGCACTTTATGATTTTTTTTTCTAAAAATAACCTTAAGGCGTTCCATGTGAAAACATCTTAAGAATTTTTATTCTTTTTTAAATTACCCTTAAGGCGTTCAACGTGGAAACACCTTAAGGTTATTTATTTATTTATTTAAAAAATAACCTTGAGGCGTTCCAGGTTGAAACACCTTAAGAATTTTTATTTATTTATTTTTTTCTTAAGGCGTTCCACGTGAAAACACCTTAAGGCTATTTTTTTTTTAAATAACCCTAAGGCATTCCACGTGGAAACGCCTTAAGAATTTTTATTATTTTTTAAATTGCCTTTAGGCGTTTCATCCTCGAACAGCTTACGTTCTTCTGTTTTTTTAAAAAAAGTTATACTTGCGCCGCAATAATAAATATACATACAGAAATATTATTAAATTAAATATATTTTAAGTATTTTTTTATTTAATAAATATAAAAATATAAAAAAACCTGGTAATATAAAACTTTGTATAGTGAAAAGAGTATAGCTAACAAAGTTTTATTGTTTACAAGTTTTTGGTTTTTTTGTTTTTTCGTTTTTAATTTTGTTTAAAGACATTTTCTTTTTCATTTGATAATAATTTTTTTAAAAAGAAAATTAAAATATTAGACTTTTACTAGATTTTTATTTAATTTTATCATTTTAGATGCAAACTAAATTAAAAGGATAAACTATCAGTCTGATTTGCCAAAATTTCCCAATAAATGCAGGGAGTAGATCTTCTAAATTATGTATTGGACAAATTATAGTAAAGTATTGTGTTTTTGGCTTCATATCCTGCATCCCGTATATAATCGGTCACACCGTATATAATCGGTCACATTAGAAGTCTGCTTGAGGTTAAGAAGTTGATTCATCAAATGACTCCTATAATGAGTGGGCAAATATTTTTTCTTTAATTTCATTTTCATTTCAGCCCAAACCTCAATCTAAGGTTGACCTAGACGCTCTAGGTTTCTTTGAACAGTTTGCCAATATTTTTTTGCAGGACCTAGCAACTTCATTCTAGCAAAACAGACACGCTGAAGGTCATTCATGTCATACCAATCGAAGTAATCTTCAAGGGCAGACAACCAATCTAGAAAAACATTTGGGTCTAATTTCCCATCATATTTAGGGGCTTCAATCTTGACCTTACGAGTAATATCATTATGATCATTAGGTACTCTCCTAAACCTTTCTCGAGCATGCTCATAAGATAAATCATGGTACCTAGCTTGATGGCCAACAGTAGCTTGATGGCCAACAGATTCCCATTAGGTGACTGGATGGTGGTGTATTGGTAATGACAGTGGGTGTGGCTGGAAAGAGTTTAGGCTCTGATACCAAGTTGATGTAGGACTTAGTGGAGTAGCAGATTGATATTGGAAATTAACAAATAAGAAGGGAGAAATAGAGGAAGATAGGAACGCAGAAATGGGGGAAGAAGTAGATAGTCTGATAAGTTTATTCATGCAACAAGTCTGCTTACAAATGGTAGAGTATACATATATATAAATGCAAACCAAATCACAAAACAACAAATTCAGAATACAAGTTTCAAACACAGATAAAATACAAGCTGTAATCTGCCACTATTGTCATCAAGAACACATGCAAGCTGTTATTTGCCACCATTGTCAACAAAATATGCATGAATGTCAATATAGTGGTGCTGCAAATCCTAGTAAGTCAGAGTAGTGATTCTTTTCTTCTTCCTGGAGTAGATTTGCCATATTTTCCATCATAGAGACCTGGGTTTTCATCCAAACTACAAAATCCAAACACAATTAATGGAATTCAATCCAAAAACAAAGGCAATAGGTAACTATGTAGAACCAAAAAATCAATCCACAAAACATATTGTTTGAGTTTTTGAGAAAATTGCATAAGATGAAGTTCAGAAACCTGAGAAGCAAATTTGACTTTTCTTTGAGAGCCTTGGGGATTGAGCCTGTTAGCTTGTTGCTAGTCAAATTACTGAAATGACATTGCAAAATACATTGACTAAGTAATTGAGGTACAAGTTATCAAGGTAATAGTAAATCCTAATTAAACATTAATATAACTCTTAAAACTTACAGGATTCTTAACTTTGGCAACTGAGCTAGAAATTCTGGCACTGATCCTGATAAGTCATTAAATGACAAATCCCTGCAACAAAAGGATAATATTATACAAATGTAAAAAATTATTTGCACCAAAGGTTTTATCATAATTAATGTATATTAGATACACACACACACACTTACAAGGACTCTAATTCTGTAAGTTGAGAGAATGAAGTAGCTATGTTCCCTGTCAATTTGCTAGCTCTGAGGTTCCTGCTTGTGATGATTATCATTTAGAGACAACCACAAACTGATATTGTTTAAATTAGTTTAGAGGAATCAAAAAGTATACTGACAGTGAGGTGATCCTTGGCTTAGAATCAATGATGCCAGAAGTGCAGATCAGTCCTTCCCATGCATTTTCCTTTGGTAGACATGGGTCACCTTGCCAGTCTACTTTGGAGATTTTGTATGTTCTTTTAATGTCGAGGATTGCATCAGCTAACATCATCAGTGATAGATGGAGTCTCACAAGTCAAATCCAAAACATAGTTTCTTAAAATTGCAGGAAACATTTGGATAAGAAACAAATTAAGGGATGCATACATACCATCTGATTTTTCAGTTGGAGATTGTAGCGGCGATATCAATTTATAAACTTCATAGGCATTGAGGATGGGAGGAGCATCTGATTCTGATGTTGCACTGATTCTAAAGTGAGCACCATCACTTTGTATTGGATTTTGATGACTTATGGATACTGGTTTCAAGTATTCGAGAACTAAAGGCTCAGAGAGGATATTTTCACCACTAAGAGTGATATTGAAAAGAGTGATATTGATTATTCTTTTTTTCCCAGGATCAAGCTTCTCAAATTCAAGGAAGTGAAAGTAGACATAATATCCTGTAGTCACTCCATAAATTGTCCAATCGAGGTCTAAAGAAGATGAGAGATTGTGTACTCTGGCTGCAGATTTCAACACTTGCGCTGGTAATTTATAAGGATCGCTTGTGTTTTCAGAATCAATATTTGCAGATGTATTGAAAGGTTGCCAAAGTTCTTCATCATTTGTATTGTACCAGGTACGATCAGAGATGTCATACTTGGTCCAGGTACGATCATAGATGTCATCCTTGTACCTATGCTTGCATAGTTGCATTCATTGTTAGATAAATTAGTTTGGAAACTGAATTACTTCCATATATAAAGCATAAAATCAAGCACTCATTAACCTTTATACTTTCATTTTTCTTCCTTTATTATCAAATCCCTGAGAATGATGGAAGGTTGTGAACACTAATAATTTTGTTGTGAGGATTAAATTTAGAATAAGACTTCATTCAAGAACTATTATTAGGAAGAGGGAAAACACTTATTTTTCACTCTTACAATACCCATCAACCCTTATCCTATTTATTTATACTATAAAAGTCTAAAGACATTTCAACTTTAACCCATTAATGAAACATACAATAAGTCACAATTAATCAAAATCCAAAAGTATATGACTCCTAGTTAACACACAATAAATAATTCAGAAAACTAATAGACTTAAACATAGAAAATAGCTAAAAAATGAAGAAATAATGAAAGGGGTAATTTGCATTTAAGCATAGTTAAATATACAATATTAGAGCAAGCCATACCTACTGGTGGTTGCTGAACTAGTGGAAGCAACAGCATCTCTTGCTTGCAAAATCAAAAGGGATTGAGAAGGCTTGGGAGTCTGATAAATAGCATTGCCCAAAGGTCTTAGTTCTAATGCTGAAATTAAAGGTACTCCTTTTCCAGTATTCACAAGGCAGATGTCTATGGTGTCAACTATAGGAGTATGGATAATCTCAACAAAGTGATAATCATAATATTGAAGTTCAACAGTTTCACATAAATTGACACCAAGGTACAAATCAAAAGTTGGAGATTTGTTTTTGCCATCATAATTTCCATATGAAAAAAAAGCTCTAATGAGGTAAGTGTTGTTCTTTCCCTGATTTGGTTTCAGGGTATAGCAGTTTCTTTTTCCTTTTGGGAAGCTCCTCAGTGTGTTTAGTTGATCTCTAAAATAAGGATAATCTAAGCTTGCATCAGATGCAACCCTTGATTTTGTACCTGTTTCTACAAAATTATTGTCAGTTTGATACCAGATACCAGTTTCCTGATCCAAGTAATCATTCCTTGCTCCACAATCAATGCTTATGAAACCTGTGTCTGCAATATAATAGATAAGTTTGTCCTTAAAAGAAAATTAATTAAACATTGTTACCAAGGTAATGTATATATCTGTAGTAGCTTTAGTTTTTACCATGATTAGGGTCGTTGGTGCTCATGAGTTTTCTTCCATCCAACATTGAGTTGCCAACATTAAGCAAAAGTTGGATGATGGCTAGCCAAAAGCTTAAGCACAGAATCCATTGTGGTAGCCCTTCCATTTCATCTGTTTAATTTGTCCATGTGTGTGTGTACATATATATATATATGTATATTAGAATATTAATATATTGCAGTTGAGTAGAAGATCAATAATAGAAATAAATGAACTCACCAATAAGCTTGGCTTGAGAGTATTTGAATCCCCTTCAATATAAGAAGAAGAAGAAGACATACATTATATTATAACATGTGAAATTTAAGAACGAGAATGGGTACAATATATACAAATTTGGACTGTACTATCTTCAAGTCTGTTTATTGAAAAGGCTGACTGATTCTCCACGCAATAAATAACAAAGTTAAGAAGTCAAATTATAGAAGATTAATTTGATTTGGGCTTTGCAATTATAGCATGAATGAAGTGGTTGATTTAACAGAGTATAAATAACAATCCTTGCATGTGTAATTTTTGAATGAAACATCTATCCACCCAAATTGAATAAACTCACCTATAAAGTTGGAGATTTCAAACTTGGTTTGCTGAGGAACTGAAGAGAGATTTGAGTTACACATACTCATCATTGGTATCATTAATTCATTACAGTTGACTTTGGTCAATGTCAATCTTTTGTATTGCACTATTCACTGTTAAATGCATCAATGTACATTGCAATATTAATTCGCCAGCTGTGGACTTTAGCGTATATATATATAGGGACCTACTTAAGTCAACCTTCATCCTTACAGTTGACCGAGTCGAAACCTACTGCTCACACACATAAGCCAAAGTATACTTTTAGTCTCATTTTTTGTTTAGGTCTTAATTTGGTTTTGTATCTTTTTTTATTGCACTATGGATCTCATATCTTTTGATTAATTATGGTATCTCCTGGACTATTGGAAATGGTAATAATATCAAGTTTTGCTCTGATCCTTAGTTAGATATTGGTCCAATTAGGAACTTAATTTCTGGCCCTCTAAAAAATAATGAAGATTCTATCACCATGCATTTCCACTCTTATATATCAATCATTCAAATTCTATTGATATCTCAAATCTCTCTTTTGATTTTCCTACCACTATCAGCTCTTTAGTCATATATGTGNGTCAATGTCAATCTTTTGTATTGCATTATTCACTGTTAAATGCGTCAATGTACATTGCAATATTAATTCGCCAGCAGTGGACTTTAGCGTATATATATATATATATAGGGACCTACTTAAGTCAACCTTCATCCTTACAGTTGACCGAGTCGAAACCTACTGCTCACACACATAGGCCAAAGTATACTTTCAGTCTCATTTTTTGTTTAGGTCTTAATTTGGTTTTGTATCTTTTTTTATTGCACTTTTGATCTCATATCTTTTGATCAGCTGCAAAATTGGTCCCATATATTTTTTTGTTACTGATTTTGTCTCATATCTTTTTAAAAAGGTCCACCGTTAGTTTCACGATGTGGAACCTTTTACAAAGTCATGAGACCAATTCTGCAACCTAACCAAAAGATATGAGACCAAAAGTGTAACAAAAAAAGATAAAAACTAAATTAAAACGTGAGCAAAAGTTCACTTTGACCATATATATATATATATATATGGTGAAAGCATAGTGGAAAAAATCGAACCGGGTGGTTCAACCGGTGGACCGGACACCAGACCGGTCCGGAACAAGCAAAATACCGTTATGCAGCTGACCCGGTGAGTCATCGGTTCAACCGGCCCGAGTCATCTTGAACCGGTTTGACCTTACAAAGTTTTCAAAAATTAAATATTGACCCTAAAATTTTTTTCGAAAATTACAAATAGGTGCCTAGATACATATTATCTTGGGACTAAAATGAAAATTTAAAAAAAAAATTTGGGGTCAATATGTAATTTTTGCAAAATTTGTTATGGTTAAAATGACAAAATAGCTCTGAAGGGTACCAAAGTGTTAATGGAGAATACCACAGGGTACCAAAATGTCATTTTTTAAACCACAGGGTACTAAAGTGTAATTTACCCTAAGTTTTATGTAGTCTGACTTAAATAGTTAAATATTTGACATTTATTATATGTGATGGACCTATGGTTATGTTTAATTTTTACTTTATATTTAAATTATTGTAAGATATTAATGTGTATTTGATGAATATGCATATTTGAAAATGTATTTTTTAAATAAACTGGCTCAACCGGTTGAACCAGTGACCCAGCGGTTGAACCATTGAACCAGTGACTCGAGCCTTTCACCGGGTCAATGACCGGTCCGATTTTTTGAACTATGGGTGAAAGTGTACATACCAATTAACTGCTATTTAGGGTTAGCGATGCTAGCTAGATGTCACACAAGAACTATGCTGAATCTTTATAAAGTGAGGTGGTAATATAATACTTTGTATAGTGAAAAGAGTATAGCTAACAAAGTTTTATTGTTTACAAGTTTTTGGTATTTTTTGGTTATTAATTTTTTTAGACATTTTCTTTTTCATTTTATAAGTAATTTTTTTAAAAAGAAAATTGAAATATTAAACTTTTACTAGACTTTTATTAAATTTTATCATTTTAGATGCAAACTAAATTAAAAGGATAAACTATCTGTCCGATTTGCCAGAATTTCCCAATAGATGTGGGGAGTAGATCTTCTAAATTATGTATTGGACAAATTATAGTAAAGTATTGTGTTTTTGGCTTCATATCCTGCATATCCCGTATAAATTTACTTGTGAATTTCAAAATGCATAAGCTTTTGAATATAAAACGAATTACTATACTATACTTTACATACCCCATAGTTTAATAGATCCATTCCCATGTCCACATTCTTAATGATATGATTCACAGAAATGAGAGAAAACCAAAGAAATGTGTTTGTATTATTGAGTAGTAGAGAATGTACAAGTGTATATATACACTGAACTATTACAACAAAAAAGCTAATTTGTACAACCATATAACAGAAACTGTAACTAACTCAATCGAGCTCACCAACTAAGTCCAACTCATCTATTTCTCTAATATTTCCCCTCAAACTAATGGGAAGTTCGGAGATACAACCATTAGTTTGGACCTACAAGCAGAAAAAACATGTTTAGAAAGCGATTTTGTGAATCCATCTGCCACCTGCTCATCAGAAGAGATATGCTGCACAATAATTTAACCAGCCAAAGCTTTCTCTCTAACAAAATGAATATCCATCTCGATATGCTTAGTTCTAGCATGTAAAATTGGATTTGCAGTCATGTAAATTGCACTCAAATTATCACATAGTATAGTAGGAGGATTAACAACTGGTACATTGAGCTCACTCATCAATGATTTAAGCCACGAAATTTCACTCACAACAGCAGCTAAGCCTCTGTACTCAGCTTTAGTACTGCTACGTGCAACAACAGGTTGTTTTTTAGAAGACCAACTCAATAAATTTTCACCTAGAAAAATACAAAACCCTGTAGTGCTTCTTCTGTCATCAAGATCTGAGCTCCAATCAGAGTCACAATATGCAGTGACAGAAAAAGACTTTGGTTTAGTAAAGAGTAAACCATATGATGAAGTACCCTTAACATACCTAAGAATTTTCTTCACTACATGCCAATGTTGCTCAGTAGGATTTTGCATATACTGACAAACCTTATTAACTGCAAAAGATATTTCTGGTCTTGTAACAGTCAGATATTGAAGTCCTCCAACAACACTTCTGTAAAAATGAGGATCACTGAAAGGTGGTGCAGTATCATGACTAAGTTTAATGCCTTTGGTCATAGGAATAGGTGAAGGAGATAAGTCAGTCATGCAACTTTATGTAACAAATCTTCTATATATTTTTCTTGTCACAAAGTATAAGAACCATCAGCATTGGTAATTACTTTGATGCCAAGAAAATAGTTAATTGTGCCAAGATTCTTCAAAGAAAAAGTTGAATTCAAATGTGCTATCAAATTCTGAACATCTGTACTGCTGGTGCCTGTAATAAGTATGTCATCTACATAGACAAGAACATATAAAACCTTGTTGTTATACTTTTTGATGAACAAAGAATGATCACAGCGACTAGAAACAAAACCAAAGGAAAGAAGAGCTTGAGAAAGCCTAGAAAACCAAGCCCTTGGTGCTTGTTTCAATCCATACAAGGATTTGTGCAACTTGCAAACCAAACTTCCATCTTGAACCTCAAAACCTTGAGGTTGAGTCATATAGACACCTTCAATCAAGTAGCCATTTAAAAAAGCATTGATTATTTCTATTTGATTAATCTTCCAGCCATAAGAAAGAGCAAGTGTCAAAATAAGCCTTATTGTAGCTGGTTTAACTACAGGACTAAAAGTTTCATGGAAATCTAATCCTTCCTTTTGTAGAAAACCTTTTGCAACAAGCCTTGCTTTATCTTGCAATTGTACCATCAGACTTTTCCTTGATTCTGAAAACCCATTTGGACCCTATAGCATGATAGCCTTTAGGAAGAGGAACTAAAGACCATGTGTTATTTTTCTCTAAAGCTTGGAACTCATAATTCATAGCAGATTGCCAAGAAGGATTAGAAAGAGCTTCAGGAACATTTCCAGGTAATGTGTGAGTAAGGAACACCTTTGGTTTAAAGATGCCACTCTTAGATAGTGTATGCATAGAATGCACAAGTGGGGTTGGTCTAGAAGGAACTGTTTGTGGAATTATGGGAGTAGAATAAGAGTCTGAAGAAGGATTTTGTGATCTAGAAGACAATAGAGAAGTATTGGAGTTATGGGCTTGAGAAGAAGAAAATGGAGAAGTATGAGAGTGAAGAGAAGGAGAAGAAATGGAATTATGACTAGGAGTAGAAATAGAAGTATCTGATGATGGCTGTAGAACAGAAAATGGATTATGACAAGGTAATGGAGTTGAGAAATTTTGGGAAATAACTGGTGGAGCAGAAGCAAAAGAATTCTGCTGTGCTGAAGAAACAGAACCAGTTGAAATTTTTGCAAAAGGAAATTGATCCTCAGCAAAGACTACATCATGAGCTATATAAATTCGTTTAGATGCTATATCAAGACACTTATAGCCTTTATGAAAAGGACTATAACCAAGAAAAACACAGGAAGTAGATCGAAACTGGAGCTTATTTTTATTGTATGGTCTTGTGAATGGAAAACAAGAGCAGCCAAAAGGTTCTAAAAAAATTATAGAAAGGTTTTTTTGTGATATAGAGTTTCAAAAGGTGAGACAAACTTAAGGACAAAACTTGGTAATCTATTAATCAAGTGCACAGCTGTGGCAAAGGCTTCATCCCAATATTTCATAGGAAGTCAGGCTTCAGCTAATAAAGTGAGTCCAACTTCAGTAATATGACAGTGTTTTCTCTCAGCAAGTCCATTTTGTTCGTGTAAGTAAGGACAACTTCTGCGATGTACAATACCTTGAGAATTCAAATATGATGACAAAGATCTATACTCTCCTCCCCAATCAGATTGCACTGCTTTAATTTTTCAGTCAAGCTGTAATTCAACCAGTTTCTTAAAATCTAGAAAAGCTTGCATGACATCAGATTTGTTCTTGAGCAAATATAACCAAGTAAACCTTGAATAGGCATCAGTTTCTTAAAATATTATGTTCTTGAGCAAACATAATATTGGAAACCACTACTATAAAGAATAGGTGCAGAAGTTTGAGATAAAGGAGAAGGTCTTTTGTGAAATTTTCCAAAACAACAGGATTTACAAACAAAATTTGTCTCATTATTATTGAAGCTATTGTTACAATCTTGCAAAACTTTCTTTACAACATTTGAAGAGGGATTTGGCCAAAAAAAAAACATTTGAAGAGGGATAGCCTAATCTATTATGCCAAAGATTCTAAACATTAGATGAAGAAACAACGGAATTATCAACTGAATTAGTCAAAGCAACTGAATTCAAAGGTATAACAGAAGAAAAGTGAGAGGAAGGTTGTGCTTGCAGAGAACAAGAACTGCTAATGCCAAGAATTTGCACCTCCTCAAGAGCATAGAGTCCATTTTTAGTAATGCCTCGCAAAATTGTTATATGAGTTTCCTGCTGTTTAATAAGAAAATGATCAGGATAAAACAGAAAATAAACTGAATTATCCTTAGAAAATTTTGAAACACTCAGAAGATTTTTGGAAATGTGAGGAACAACCATGACATTTTGAAGACATAGTTTAATTTTAGGAGAAGAAGAGTGATCTGACCATATTTCATCATATATTTTAGTGACATTTTAGGGCATTTTATATTCATTTGAGATTCATTTGCATGCCTTTATTTCCTTTTATGATGAAATATGATGCCTTGAGGTTTGAGGATTATTTGGACTATTTTGTGAGTAATTGAGTGGTTTTCTCGGGTTTAATTTTTATTATTTGATTAATCCTCTTTATCCTGAGAATTCACTTAGTTTGTCGATGTTCTTGAAAGGTTTTGATGAAGTCCAAAGTGTTGAAATACTTTAAGGAAGGCTTAGGGATGCTTGGAGACGAGTCAGGGACCAAACCGAGAAGAATCAAAGTTGCAGGAAAAACCGCCGTGGAAACCGCCGCCGTGCATAGCCGTGGCGGGTCCCGTGGCGAGTTTGTGATAACTTATAATTATTCAGGCCCAAGCCCGATTTTGATGATTCTGACCTAGATTTCCTTGAAATGAGCCGAAATTTACATATATGAAAGGTTTTTAGGTCATTTGGAGGCTACACACTTGCTTAGAGAGAGTTTTACATATTCCATATCTCGGTCAGCGATTTTGATCATCGTGTGAAGCTTTTCTTGGGATCATGACAGCCAATTCTGAAGTTGTTCATCTGTTAACCATGAGCGGCTAAACACTCATACCCGAAGGGGCATTGGAGTAAAGCATGAACTAGGGTTTCTGATGGAGATTGTGCCCTAGGGCGAATCATTTCATATGTATGAACATATAGATTGACTAATTTATATATGATAAATTGAGTCGTTATCACATTAATAGCATGTTTACTGTGATAATAATCCTTGATTAATTATGTGATAATTATTCTAAACTGTCCCTAGTCGATTATTCACGTGGGAACGTGAATGAACTAAGACCAGCATGACTTCGGTGTATGGGGATACACGCATGAGATGCTTCACGAGAGTCATGGTGCAATTATGTAAGGGGTTACAAGTTGCTTGACCGACCCGGAGAGTCCTGCATGGGTTTTAGTCATGAGGTAACCTCTCCTGTACACCTGTCACGATGCCCTTAGACCTGAGGTCTTGACTATTCTGGCGTTGTAGATGTCGAATTTTGGCCTAGTCCAACGTTGCCCGTAGCAGGGTAGCCATACAAGCTAGGTACGGGTTTGGTTGTTTACCGTGCTGAGGAATGTGGTTGATCAAGAAGGAATTTTGTCCCTCATTAAGTTGAGAGATATTTAACTGGGGCCCTCGATGAGTCTGTACAAAGAATGTGTGGCCAAACAGGCAAATGGGACTAACTCAAGGAATCGAGAAAGTTATGGTTTGGATTAAGTATGACTTTCCCGTGCCTTATCCATGACCAAAATATCGTGTGACAATCGGGATTGAGACAAGGTGGTACCAAGGTTAAGTCGTTAATGTTAAAGCGATAACTCACGTGTTTTGGGTAGTCGTGATGGCTTGCTAGAGTCCTCTCTCGACTTGTGAGTCATAGAGATGGCTTGCTGCCAACTTCACGTGAGGCCTGCTGGGTCACACACGAGCAGGATCAAGATACCATAATAGGGACACGAATTAGGGTTAATTCGTGAGTCACTTAAGTGACACGATTTAAGACATAGTTGAATGTCTTAGGACATGAAGTCTTGTCTTAAATAATATCTACGTTTATGATATTTAAATTTGTTAGACAAGTTTAAATATATATTAATTGTTAAATAGTTAATTTGATTAATCTATTTACAATAAGATTCTTGTTTAAAATATTAGGGAATAATAAATTGGATAAGCCTCTTAAAAGTTAGGGGATTATTGATTTATTAAATTCTTTAATATTGGACAACAAGAAGAAGAGGGTGGCGCCTCTTCTTGATTTTTATTAATAAAAATGTTTTGTTAATTTAAATCAAGATTTGAATTTGAATTCAAGATTTGATTTTGATTTCAAGATTCAAGTTTGAATTAAAGATATTAGGGTAATATTTTAATTCAATATTGTTAGGGAATTTGAATTCAAGATTCAAATTTGAATTAAAGATATTAGGGTAATATTTTAATTCAATTTATTAGGGAAAGTAATAAGTTGGTTATAACTCTCTAAGAGTTACGGTTGTTATTTTAATTATTAATTCCTACAAAATCAAGAGGGGAATGGCGCATGGCTTGATCCAATGGGCAAAATTTGATCTTGCATTTTGGTTTTCAAGATTGCATTTTGAATTTCAAATTAAGATATTAATGTAATATTTTAATTAAGAATTCAAATCCTCTTGACCAATGGGGATTGAGCATTCAAGATTTAGTTTTCAAGATTTGATCTTGAAATTCAAAATTTGAATTGCCTATTAGTTTTGAATTATAATATTAGTGTAATATCATAATTCAAGATTTTGGGAATCCCTATTTTCTTTATTATAATTCCCTAATTTCATGAGTTAGGAAAATAACTCTATTTAAACACACACACTAGGGAAAGTCGCCTAATTCATTCCACACACAAGGAGAAAATTCGACTTGACCTAATCTAGAGAGAGAAAGTCGACTACTTCCAAGAGAGAGAGTAAGTTGCCTATTTTTCCTAGAGAGAGAAAGGTGTGATCAAACCCTAAAAGGTTTGGGGCTTGTGTGTGAGTGTTGGAGATTGTGCCCTAGGGCCAATCATTTTATGTATATGTTTTGAACATATTGATTAATTTATGGAGATAAATTATGTTGTTATCATATTATTAGCATGTTTACTATGATAGCGTCCTTGATTAATTATGAGATAATTAATCTAAATTCGTCCCTGGTCGATTATTCTCGTGGGAGCGAGAATGAACTAAGACCAGCATGACCTCGGTGTATGGAGATACATACACTAGATGCTTTACGAGAGTCATGGTGCAATTATGTAAGGGGTTACAAGTTGCTGGACTGACCCGGAGAGTCCTGCATGGGTTTAATCATTAGCTAGTCTCTCCTGTACGCCTGTCACGATGCTTTAGACCTGAGGTCTTGACTATTCCGGCGTTGTAGTTGTGAAACTTTGGCCTAGTCTAACGTTGCTCGTAGCAGGGTAGCCATAAGGGCTAGGTACGGGTTTGGTTGATTGCAGTGCTGGGGAATGTGGTTGACCAAGATGGGATTTTGTCCCTCATAAAGATATGAGAGATATCTAACTGGCGCCCTCGATGAGTCTGTCCAAGGAAAGAGTGGCCACTCAGGAAAATGGGACTAACTTAAGAAGATCGAGAAAGTTGTGGTTTGGATTAAGGATGACTTTCCCGTGCCTTATCCAGAACCAAGATATCGTGTGACAATAGGGTCTATGAAAAGGTGGTACTAAGGTTAAATCGGTCATTTTGATAGAACGATAACTCACGTGTTTTGGGTAGTCGTGATGGCTTGCTAGAGTCCGCTCTCGACTTGTGAGTCATAGGGATGGCTTGCTGCCAACTTCACGTGAGGCCTGCTGGGTCACACATGGGCAGGATCTGGACACCGCTTAAAGGGACTCGAATTAGGGTTAATTCGTGAGTCACTCCGGTGATGCAATTTAAGACATAGCTAAATGTCTGGGACATAAAGTCTTGTCTTAAATAAAATCTACGGTTGAGATATTTAAATTTGTGGGACAAGTTTAAATATATTAATTGTTAAATTGTTAATTGGATTAATCTATTTACAATTATAATATTAGTGAATAATAAATTAGATAAGGTTCCTAAAAGTTAGGAGATTATTGATTTATTAAATTCACTAATATTAGGACAAGGAGGATAGAGGGTGGCGCCTCTTTTAGATTGATTTTAATTAATGGAAATGTTTTATTAATTAAAGTCATGAATTTGAATTCAAGATTTGATCTAGATTTCAAGATTCAAAATTTGAATTAAAGATATTAGGGTAATATTTTAATTCAAAATCTTTGGAAGATAATAAGTTGGTTATAACTTCCTAAGAGTTAGAAATGTTTTTGATTTATAAAATTCCAAAGAAAATAAAGGGGAATAGGCGCATGGCTTGTGGGACCAAGGAGGAAGATTTGATCTTCCAATTTGATTCTCAAAGATTGCCTTTTGAATTCAATTAAGATATTAAGGTAATATTTTAATTAAGAATTCAAGTCCTAAAATTATAATATTATTGTAATCTTATAATTTTATATTTTGATAATCCTATAATTTAGGGATTCCCTAATTATAATTATCAAAATTCCCCAACTCTATAAATAGGGCCTAGAAGTCGACTTGGTCAACTCTAGTTCACATTAGTGAAATTTTGTTTTCTTCTTTTGTGAGACAAGAAAGAGAATTCACCTAGCTCAAGACCTAGAGAGAGAAACTCCATCTTCTCCAAGAGTGTGAGAAAAATCGAGTTGTCCTATAGCTAGGGTTTGAGAGAGAAAAACAACAAAGTGTTCTTGTTCATTGCGCCATTTTCCTCTTAAGGTTCAAGAATTGTTCTTGAATTTTAAGAGCCGTAGATCAAGTTCCTGTGTTCTTTTGGAGAAAAGAACGGAAGGCTAGCACCTTGGTGCCACTAAACTGCTCGTGTGGATTACTGGCGGAGGAAGGAATCTTCAACTGGACTTCTCAGAAATGCACCGTTCAACCGGACCGATTGAAACTCGTGAGGTTTACCACTATCTTTACCGGTTTAAATTCATCTAGCGGATCCGTAGGGAAATCACTTTTGTTTTTGCGCCATGTTTTAATCAATTATTAATTTTCCGCTTCCGCTGCGCGCGCTGTGATTTTCTTACAGTGGTATCAAAGCCACGCTAGTTTTTGAATTTAATACTGGTTTTGGTGAATTATACATGTGATGTATGATGTGTGTTTACCGCTTTCAATCGTATGTTTTGCTTTTACGAAAATCCACCGAAAAGTTTTATTTAAAAACTCAATCTATGGAAAAAGTGCAAATTTTATGTCTGTGATACATATAAAATCAACTGGATTGATTTAAAATATTTTCTTGAAATTTTAAGGCCAAAGTCGAAATCCCTATATAATTATAGTTAAAAATGTTTTAATTATAATATTGTGGGGTGGCTGAAAATTGATTAAAATTATGAATTTTAAAATTTTTGGGGCAATAATTTAAATTCTAGAATGAGATTCTTGAATTTTATAATTATTGATATAAGGCCCAATTTCAAGAAAGGCATGTTAAAATTGCACAAACCCTAATTGAACACATTTTAAAATTTGTTTTTTAGTATGTGTTGATGTATGCCGTGTTTGACATGATAATATGTGAAGTGTTCATATGTGTTGTGTGGTGTTGGATATGGCTCTAGGGGTTTTTTTTGGTAAATACGGCCTGCGTGTCGTCTCCCTATACTCTTGATGTAATTTTACATTTTTGTTATACCTCAATGTAACTGGGGTTTTTCACAATGTAATTTTTATTTTTCTTTTTAGAAAAATTCTCTCATTGGCTTGAGAGGATTATAGGGTAGATTGACCATATCTAAACACTGTGTGTTTTATGCATCTAGTTTTGTATGAGATGCAATGCGCTAGATGTATGCCTAGGGGTGCGAGTTTTAACATGCTTTTTTTTAACTTTACACTACAACGTATATGATACGAGTGTGGGATCTTGTATGAGATACAAAATTCGTGCATGCGTTTATATGTATGAGATACATGAGAAATAAACACATGGCACAACTCATTTAATTTTAAAATTGGTTTTAAAATTAAATTAAAACGGAACCTTTTAAAAATCAAACCCTTTTAAAAATCTTAAGTTTTAATGCCATCAATAAAACACCCTGTTAAAATCTTGTTCATCGCGGAGCGGTGATCGCCTACGCGACACGTATTTGCCATGACCTCGAGGAGACACGGGTGAATGAGAGATTCAACGCAACGCCTCGTTGAAATCTTGGTTTATTAAATGCGGTGATCGCCTACGCGACACGTGTTTAGTGGGCCTTGATGATATGGGGTCGGGCTTCGGCTCGTTGTTTTGAGCCTAGCCATTCACAAGTTTTATTGTGTGACTTAATGGGGTTATCAAATCGGATTTGGACCTCAAGGCATTAGATGGGATAAACATGCCATAATAAGTATCATATGATGATACAGTCCCATAAAGATCTAAGAGTCACATGAGATGTGATTGGTAAGGAGTTACCTAACTAAATAACCTAAGGGTGCATGATCGACTACGCGACGGTAAACTTTGGTGAAATATGGATCTTAGCCACTAATAATAATTTTACTGGGTTTTATAAAATGGTGGATATATATTTTTCCTGCTAATTAAACTTTTCATATCTTAATTGTAGAATCAATGGCAACCAATGTTTCAACACTGTCACTGCGATCTATCCTTGAGAAGGATAAATTGACCGGGACTAACTTCCTTGACTTGTTCCGAAATGTGAGAATTGTTCTCACACACGAAAGGAAGCTATATGTCCTTGAAAACCTCATTCCCGAACAGTCTGCTGCCAACGCTCCAAGAGCACAGAGAGATGCTTATGAGAAGCATCAAAGTGACTCTGTGGACGTTGCTTGCCTGATGTTGGCCACCATGGTTCCCGAGATCCAAAAGAACTTGGGGAACATGGGGGCATATGAAATGCTTAGGCATCTCAGGGAAATGTTCCAAGTACAGGCAAGGCAAGAGAGGTTTGAGACCACGAAGGCTCTGTACTCTTGCAAAATGGCAGAAGGTGCGTCTGTGAGTGCCCACGTCTTAAAGATGAAGGGGTATATAGATCACCTTGGTAGGTTGGGATTTCCCATCACCCAAGAGCTTGCGATGGATGTGATCCTGAACTCGCTACCAAGGAGCTATGACCCATTTGTCATGAACTTCAATATGAATGGGATGGAGAAGTCTGTTTCTGAGCTGCATGGGATGCTCAAGACTGCTGAGGTGTCCATCAAGAAGACGCCTAGCTCTGTCTTGCTAGTTCAGAATAAGGGAAAGGGGAAGGTCCAAGGAAAGAGGAAGGGAAAATTCGTGGTTGGTGAGACCAAGCCAGCGGCCAAGCCCAACCCACCGCCTGCCAAGAGGGCAAATCCCACAAAGGAATCAGTTTGCTTTTTCTACCAGAAACCTGGACATTGGAAGAGCAATTGTAAGCAGTATATGGAAGATCTGAAGAAGAAGAAGAGCGAAGCCTCTACTTCAGGCATCTATGTTATAGGTGTTCACTTATCTACTCCTACCACTTGGGTATTAGATACTGCTTGTGGTTCTCACATTTGTACAAATGTGCAGGGGTTGAGAAGCAGTAAGAAGCTGAACAAAGGCGAGGTGGACCTACGAGTAGGCAATGGAGCAAGGGTTGCTGTTGTTGCTATAGGAACATACGAGCTAGTTTTGCCCACTGGGCTTGTTTTAATTTTAAACAATTGTTATTACGTTCCGTCTTTAAGTTCTAACATTATTTCACTTTCTTATTTGGATAAGGAAGAATTTATTTGTATGAATGGGAATGGTAGATGTTCTACTTACAAGGATAATGTGTTATTTGCTTATGGTGATCTGCATGATAACCACTATATCTTGAAATTAGAACAACAACGTAATAACAAAATATATAACATTGATACGAAAAGGATTAAGGTTAGCGAACCTAATCCTACATACCTTTGGCATTGTCGTTTAGGCCATATAAACGAGAAACGCCTAGGGAAGCTCCATAAAGATGGACTTCTGAGCTCATTTGATTTTGAATCATATGATGCTTGCGAATCCTGTTTACTTGGAAAGATGACAAAGGCGCCTTTCACTGGGCACAGTGAGAGGGCATCAGACTTATTGGGGATCATACATAGTGATGTATGTGGACCCATGAGTACTCAAGCTAGAGGTGGTTACTCTTATTTCATTACGTTCACTGACGACTTTAGTAGGTATGGCTATGTCTACCTAATGAAGCACAAGTCAGAGTCTTTTGAAATGTTCAAGAGATTTCAAAATGAAGTAGCGAACCAACTTGACAAGAAAATCAAAGTCCTTCGATCTGATCGAGGAGGCGAGTATTTGAGTCAAGAATTTATTGATCATCTTAGAAGTTGTGGAATAGTCTCACAGCTTACTCCTCCTGGAACCCCACAGTGGAATGGTGTTTCTGAGAGGAGGAATCGAACTCTATTGGATATGGTTCGATCTATGATGAGTCAAACCGATCTTCCGCCATCCTTTTGGGGATATGCTCTAGAAACTGCCGCGTTCACACTTAACTGTGTTCCGTCTAAGTCAGTTGAGAAGACACCATATGAGATATGGAGTGGGAAGAGTCCCATTATGTCTTATCTCAAGGTTTGGGCATGTGAAGTTTAAGTTAAGCAACCGCCTAACGATAAACTGTCTCCCAAATCCCTCAAGTGCTTATTTGTGGGATACCCCAAGGAAACGAGGGGGTATTATGTCTACTACCCAACTGACAACAAAGTGTGTGTAGTCAGAAGTGGATTCTTTCTAGAAAGGGATCTTGTTTTCAAAAGAAACAGTGGGAGTAAGATAGAGCTTGAAGAAATTCAAGTTCCACAAGACACTTCAGAGGCGCAGACGGAAAATGGAGAAGAGCCACAAGATGTTGTGGAAGCTCCTCCAGTGACACAAGTGTTGGGAAATCCCCGGGGAAAACACGCAGCGGAAGCAAAACAGTAAATAAAAACTTGCGCTCCCTAAGAAAATCCAACCTTGAGATCCGCTAGCTGAATTTAAAACCAGATATGAAAAGTGTTATACCTCAGGCTTTCAATCGGATTGGTGATACTTGGCGAGTCTAGAAGTCCGTTTCCACGTCCTTCCTCCACCGGTGATCCACACGAACAGTTTCCCGAACACGAGGTGCTAGCCTCCACGCCTCTTTCTCCAAAGAGACTCGGGATTGAATCTACAGCTTTTGAACTCAGGAACTCCTTCTCTGAATTCCAGGCAAGGTGGCACAACAATGGAGGAGATAGCAACAAAACTCCTTTTGTTCTTCTTCTCCCAAACCCTAAATTGACTTTCTCTCTCTAACTCTTAGGAGAAAAGTCGAATCTTCTCTCTCTACAAGGAGGAAGGCGAGTTTATCTCTCTCTCTACAAGGAGGAAGATGAATGCTCAATGAATTAGGGTTTCACATGTGCATGTGTGTGGCTATAGGCGACTTAAGCTTATATAATTACCAAAATTATGGTAATTTTATAATTATAAAATCATGATATTACAATAATATCATATTTTATGACTTGAATATCTAATTAAAATATTACCATAATATTTTAATTCAAATTCAAATGCTATCTTGGAGAATCAAATGGAAGATCAAATCTCCCTTGGGTCCCACAAGT
>QANZ01022584.1:29334-46283 GCA_003254925.1 Chamaecrista fasciculata
ACAACTGCAACGCCGGAATAATGATGACCTCAGGTCTAAGGCGTCGTGACAGGCGTACAAGAGAGGCAAGCTGATGACTAAACCCATGCAAGACTCTCCGGGTCAGTCCAGCAACTTGTAACCCTTTACGTAATTGCACCATGACTCTCGTTCCAGCATCTAGTGCGTGCATCCCTATGCACCGAGGTCATGCTGGTCTTAGTTCATTTCAAGTTCCCACTTGAATGAGCGACCAGGGACAGATTTAGATTAATTATCTCATAATTAATCACGGACTGTTATCATAGTAAACATGCTAATAATATGATAACCATTAATTTATCCTCATAAATTAATTGATATGTTCACAACATATCTATAAAATGATTGGCCCTAGGGCACAATCTCCATCAACAAGAACCACGAAGGTCTGATAGGACACGTTTTCAGCCCGAGAGATATGCATTTCTGGTGACTGAAAAGAAGGATGTGTTGCTCATGGAGCGTGGTGAGCCTACCACCTATCAAGAGGCCATCGCGGACCCCAACTCTGAGAAATGGGTTGAAGCCATGAAGGCTGATATGCAATCTATGTACGACAACGAGGTATGGACCTTAGTCGCTCCACCCGAAGGGGTAAACCCTGTAGGGTGCAAGTGGGTTTTCAAAGAGAAAACAGACATGGATGGTAATGTCAACGTCTTCAAGGCGAGGCTAGTTGCTAAGGGATTTACTCAACGTCACGGTATTGACTATGACGAAACGTTCTCCCCTATTGCAATGGACAAATCCATTAGGATCCTCCTTGCCATAGCCGCATATTATGACTACGAGATATGGCAAATGGATGTCAAAACAGCGTTTCAGAGATCCATTTATGGATTGAAGCAAGCATCCCGGAGTTGGAATCATCATTTTGATGAAGTAGTCAAAGAGTTTGGCTTCTTACAAAACTCTGATGAACCTTGTGTTTACAAGAAGGTTAGTGGGAGCACAATTGTGTTCTTGGTGCTATATGTCGATGACATATTGCTCATTGGAAATGATATTCCAACCTTAGAGATTGTGAAATCTTGGTTGGGAAAATCGTTCTCAATGAAGGACTTAGGAGAAGCTGCCTATATTCTAGGCATCAAGATCTATAGAGATAGGTCTCGTAGGCTTCTTGGATTGAGTCAGAGTACATACTTGGATAAGGTACTGAAGAGGTTCAGTATGCAAGATTCCAAGAAGGGATTCATTCCGATGAATCATGGTTTGACCCTGAGCAAGAAACAGTGTCCCAAGACACTCGTTGAGCGAGGGAGCATGAGTGGCATCCCTTATGCTTCGGCAATAGGATCCATCATGTATGCCATGCTGTGTACTCGACCCGATGTGTCTTTTTCCCTGAGCATGACGAGCCGGTTCCAACAAGACCCTGGTGAGGATCATTGGACCGCCGTAAAAAACATCATGAAGTACTTAAGAAGAACTAAGGATGAATTCTTGGTTTACGGTGGAACTAATGAGGAGCTATGTGTAAAGAGTTACACAGACGCCAGTTTCCAAACCGACCAAGATGATTTCAAATCGCAGTCTGGATACGTGTTTCTCCTGAACGGTGGCAGCGTGAGTTGGAAGAGTTCCAAGCAGAGCACGATTGCTGATTCTACAACCGAGTCCGAGTATATTGCAGCATCAAATGCAGCGAAGGAGGCTGTGTGGATTAGGAAGTTCGTTGCCAAGCTTGGTGTGGTTCCGACCATCTTTGATCCCATAACCTTGTTTTGTGATAATAGTGGGGCTATTGCACAAGCCAAGGAGCCACGGTGCCACCAGAAGACTAAACATATACTCAGGCGTTTTCACCTTGTCAGAGACATGATTGACAGAGGTGATGTAAAGATATGCAAAGTAGCAGGCGAGGATAACGTTGCTGATCCTCTTACGAAGCCTCTTGCTCGGGTCATACATGAGCGACATGTATCGTCGATGGGGATTAGACGCATTGATCAGTGTACCTAGTGTAGGAACAGCTAGATTGATGATTGTACCTAGTGCAAGTGGGAGTCTGTTGGAGATTGTGCCTTAGGGCCAATCATTTTATGTATATGTTTTGAACATATTGATTAATTTATGGAGATAAATTATGTTGTTATCATATTATTAGCATGTTTACTATGATAGCGTCCTTGATTAATTATGAGATAATTAATTTAAATCCGTCCCTGGTCGATTATTCTCGTGGGAGCGAGAATGAACTAAGACCAGCATGACCTTGGTGTATGGAGATACATGCACTAGATGCTTTACGAGAGTCATGGTGCAATTATGTAAGGGGTTACAAGTCTCTGGACTGACCCGGAGAGTCCTGCATGGGTTTAGTCATTAGCTAGTCTCTCCTGTACGCTTGTCACGATGCCTTAGACCTGAGGTCTTGACTATTCCGGCGTTGTAGTTGTCAAACTTTGGCCTAGTCTAACGTTGCCCGTAGCAGGGTAGCCATAAGGGCTAGGTACGGGTTTGGTTGATTGCAGTGCTGAGGAATGTGGTTGACCAAGGTGGGATTTTGTCCCTCATAAAGATATGAGAGATATCTAACTGCGCCCTCGATGAGTCTGTCCAAGGAAAGAGTGGCCACTCAGGAAAATGGGACTAACTCAAGAAGATCGAGAAAGTTGTGGTTTGGATTAAGGTGACTTTCGCGTGCCATATCCAGAACCAAGATATCGTGTGACAATAGGGTCTATGACAAGGTGGTACTAAGGTTAAATCGGTCATTTTGATAGAACGATAACTCACGTGTTTTGGGTAGTCGTGATGGCTTGCTAGAGTCCGCTCTCGACTTGTGAGTCATAGGGATGGCTTGCTGCCAACTTCACGTGAGGCCTGCTGGGTCACACATGGGCAGGATCTGGACACCGCTTAAAGGGACACGAATTAGGGTTAATTCGTGAGTCACTCCGGTGACGCTATTTAAGACATAGCTAAATGTCTGGGACATAAAGTCTTGTCTTAAATAAAATCTACGGTTGAGATATTTAAATTTCTGGGACAAGTTTAAATATATTAATTGTTAAATAGTTAATTGGATTAATCTATTTACAATTATAATATTAGTGAATAATAAATTAGATAAGGTTCCTAAAAGTTAGGAGATTATTGATTTATTAAATTCACTAATATTAGGACAAGGAGGATAGAGGGTGGCGCCTCTTTTAGATTGATTTTAATTAATGGAAATGTTTTATTAATTAAAGTCATGAATTTGAATTCAAGATTTGATCTAGATTTCAAGATTCAAAATTTGAATTAAAGATATTAGGGTAATATTTTAATTCAAAATCTTTGGAAGATAATAAGTTGGTTATAACTTCCTAAGAGTTAGGAATTTTTTTGATTTATAAAATTCCAAAGAAAATAAAGGGGAATAGGCGCATGGCTTGTGGGACCAAGGAGGAAGATTTGATCTTCCAATTTGATTCTTAAAGATTGCATTTTGAATTCAATTAAGATATTAAGGTAATATTTTAATTAAGAATTCAAGTCCTAAAATTGTAATATTATTGTAATCTTATAATTTTATATTTTGATAATCCTATAATTTAGGGATTCCCTAATTATAATTATCAAAATTCCCCAACTCTATAAATAGGGCCTAGAAGTCGACTTGGCCAACCCTAGTTCACATTAGTGAAATTTTGTTTTCTTCTTTTGTGAGACAAGAGAGAGAATTCACCTAGCTCAAGACCTAGAGAGAGAAACTCCATCTTCTCCAAGAGTGTGAGAAAAATCGAGTTGTCTTATAGCTAGGGTTTGAGAGAGAAAAACAAGAAAGTGTTCTTGTTCATTGCGCCACTTTCCTCTTAAGGTTCAAGAATTGTTCTTGAATTTTAAGAGCCGTAGATCAAGTTCCCGTGTTCTTTTGGAGAAAATAACTGAAGGCTAGCACTTTGGTGCCACTAAACTGCTCGTGTGGAATACTGGCGGAGGAAGGACGCTTCAAGTGGACTTCTCAGAAACGCACCGTTCAACCGGACCGATTGAAACTCGTGAGGTATACCACTATCTTTACCGGTATAAATTCATCTAGCGGATCCGTAGGGAAATCACTTTTGTTTTTGCGCCATGTTTTAATAAATTTTTAATTTTCCGCTTCTGCTGCGCGCGCCGTGATTTCCCAACAGTGAGTTGTGCGCCACTTTTCTTGGAGGTTCAAGAAATTTTCTTGAACATTCAAGAACCGTAGATTTGGTTTCCGTAATCTCTTGGGTAGAAGAGATTGGAGGCTAGCACCTGGGTGTCTGCCAAACTGTTCGTGTGGATCACCGGCAGAGGAAGGACACAGACCCGTGGACTTCTCGGAATCGCAAAATTAAAGCTACCGATTTAATTTTGGTAAACTTCTTTCCCTACTACTATAAACACAGTTAGTGGATCCTGGAAAGGAAATTATAGGCTATGCGGAATTTTTAATTTTTACACTTTTTCCGCTGCGCTCGCTCTATAATTTCCCAACAGTGGTATCAGAGCCACGCTATTCTTGTGTTTATTCTAGTTTTGTGATGTACATGAGATGTATGTTGGATGTTTACAGCTTTTCATTCGTATGCTTAATTTTGCGAAAATCCACCACATGAATTTTGCGAACCTAATCTAAAGTTTGGTGCAAATTTTATGTATTTGATACATAAGGAAATCAATATGATTGATTTAAAATTTTTCTTGAATTTTTGGGTCTTGGTCGAAACGCTACATATATTTTTAATTAAAATTGTTTTGATTATAATATTGTAGGGTGGCTGAAAATTTAAAATTATGAATTTATAAATTTTTGGGTCAATAATTCGAATTCTTGAATATGATTCTTGAATTCTTTAATTATTGATGCAAGACTTAATTTTTCAAGAGGGCATGTTAAATTGCACAAACCCTAATTGAACACAATCAAGAAAATCGTTTTATTGTGTGTGTTGTATGTTAATGTCGTGTTTATATATGTGAATTGTTCATGTATGTTTAAATATGGTGTTGGATATGGCTCTAGGACTTTTCGTAAATACGGCCTGCGTGTCGTCTCCCTAAATTCTTGATGTAAATTTCTTTTCTCACCGCACTCCCCTCATATGTTTAAATGAGGTTTCCCAATGTAATTTTCTTTTTTTTAGAAAGATTCTCTCATTGGCTTGAGGAAATTTAGGGTAGATGGGCCATATCTAAACACGGTTATTTTTATGCATTTATATTATTTGTATGTGATGCAAATGGCGCTAGATGCATGATTAGGGTACGCGAGTTTAACATGCGATTTTATATTTTTTACGCACAACCACGTATACGATACGAGAGTAGGATTTTGTATGAGATACAAAATTCGTGCTTGTGTTTAAATGTATATGATACATGAGGATAAACACTTGGCACACTCATTTAATTTTAAAATTGGATTTAAAATTGAACCAAAATTAATTTTAAAATTGAAACCTTATAAAATCTTAAGTTTTAATGCCATTAATAAAACACCCTGTAAAAATCTTGATCATTGTGGAGCGGTGATAGCCCTAGCTACACGTATCTGCTTTTATCTTGGGGAGACACGGGTGAATGGAAGATTCAACGCAATGCCTTATTGAAATCTCGGTTTATTGGATGAGGTGATAGCCCTAGCTACACGTGTTTAGTGGGCCTTGATGATATAGGGTTGGTCTTTCGCCTCGTTGTTTTGAGCCTGGCCATTCACGAGTTTTATTGTGTGACTTAATGGGGTTATCAAATCAGATTTGGACCTCAAGGCATTAGATGGGATAAACATGCCATAATAAGTATCATACGATCATACAGTGCCATAAAGATCTAAGAGTCACATGTGATGTGATTGGTAAAGAGTTACCTACCTAAATAACCTAAGGGTGCATGATCGCCTCAGCGACGGTAAACTTTGGTGAAATATGGATCTTAGACACCAATAATAATTTTGCTGGGTTTTATAAAATGGTGGATCTTTTTGCTAATTAGCTTTCATATCTTAGTTGTAGAATCATGGCAAACAATAGTTCAACGTTATCACTACGATCTATCCTTGAGAAGGATAAGTTGAATGGGACAAATTTCCTTGATTGGTTTCGTAATCTGAGAATTGTTCTCACCCAAGAAAGGAAGTTTTATGTCCTAGAAAACCCTCCCCTTGAAGAGCCTGCCAACGACGGTCCAAGAGCTCAAAGAACTGCTTATGAGAAGCACTTCAATGACTCTGTTGACGTTGCTGCATACAATGCAGTCTTGATGGTTCAGAAAAACCAGGGGAAAGGGAAGGGCAAAAGAAAGAGGAAGAGTAAAGCCCCGGTCGGTGAGACCAAGCTAGGGGACAAGCCTAACCCACAACCTGCCAAGAAGGCAAAGTCTTCAAAGGATGCGATTTGCCTTTTAAGAAATTGCAAATTGTATTTGGAAGATCAAAAGAAGAAGAAGAGCGGTGAGGTCTCTACTTCGGGTATCTTCGTTATAGACGTTCACCTTTCTACTTTAACCACTTGGGTATTAGATACAGCATGTGGTTCTCACATTTGATGTGAAGGGTCTTAGAGACAGTAGAAAGCTGAACAGAAGCAAGGTGGACTTGCGTGTAGGCAATGGAGCAAGAGTTGCTGCTGTTGCTGTGGGAACATACGAGCTTGTGTTGCCCTCTGGGCTTATTATATATTTATTATTATGTACCTTCATTGAGTTCAAACATTGTTTCCCTTTCTTATTTGGATAAGAAAGGTTTTACATGTGTAAACGACAATGGAAGGTGTTCTATTTATAAAGACGATGTTTTATTTGCTTATCGTGATTTGCAAGATAATCATTACGTCTTAAAATTAGAACGACAACACGATAACAATATCTATAACATTGATACCAAAAGGATTAAGATTAATGAATCAAATCCTACGTACCTTTGGCATTGTCGTTTAGGCCATATAAACGAGAAATGCCTAGAGAAGCTCCATAAAGATGGACTTCTAAGTTCATTTGATTTTGAATCATATGAGTCTTGCGAATCTTGTTTACTTGGTAAAATGACAAAGGCGCCCTTCACTGGCAACAGTGAGAGAGCACCTGACTTACTGGGAATCATACATAGTGATGTATGTGGACCCATGAGTACTCAAGCTAGGGGTGGTTACTCCTACTTCATAACGTTCACTGACGACTTCAGTAGGTTTGGCTATGTCTACCTAATGAAGCACAAGTCAGAGTCTTTTGAAATGTTCAAAAGATTTCAAAGTGAAGTAGAGAATCAACTTGGCAAGAAAATCAAAGTCCTTCGATCTGATCGAGGAGGCGAGTATTTGAGCCAAGAGTTCGTTGATCATCTTAGAAGTTGTGGGATAGTCTCACAACTTACCCCTCGTGGATCTCCATAGTGGAATGATGTTTCTGAGAGGAGGAATCAGACTTTATTAGATATGGTCCGATATATGATGAGTCAAGCTGATTTTCCGCCATCCTTTTGGGGGCATGCTCTAGAAACTGCTGGTTTCACACTTAACAGTGTTCCGTCTAAGGCAGTTGAGAAGACACCATATGAGATATGGACTAGTAAGAGGCCCTGTTTGTCTTACCTCAAGGTTTGGGGATGTGAAGTTTATGTTAAGCAACAGCCTAACGATAAACTGTTTCCCAAATCTCTTAAGTGTTTATTTGTGGGATACCCCAAGGAAACAAGGGGGTATTATGTCTACTACCCATCTGACAACAAAGTGTTTGTAGTCAGAAATGGATTCTTTTTGGAAAATGATTTTTGTCTCCAAAAGAGACAGTGGAAGTAAGATAGATCTTGAAGAGGTTCAAGATCCACAAGACACTTCAGAGGTGCAAACGGAAACTAGAGAAGAGCCACAAGACGTTGTGGAAGCTCCTCTAATAACACATGGACCACGAAGGGCTGATAGAATACGTTCTCAACCTCAAAGATATGGATTTTTGATGATTGAGAATAAGGATGTGTTGCTCATGGAGCGTGGTGAGCCTACCACCTATCAAGAAGTTATTATGGGTCCTAACTCTGAAAAATGGGTTGAAGCCATGAAGGCAGAGATGCAATCCATGGACGACAATAAGGTATGGACCTTAGTCGATCCACCTGAAGGTGTAACAGCCGTAGGGTGCAAGTGGGTTTTCAAAGAGAAAACCGACATGGATGGCAACGTTAATGTCTTTTAGGCTAGGCTAGTTGCAAAGGGGTTCACTCAACGTCATGGTATTGACTATGATGAAACGTTTTCCCCAGTTGCAATGGCCAAGTCCATTAGGATCCTCCTTGCCATAGCCGCATATTATGACTATGAGATATGGTAAATGGATGTCAAAACAGCATTTCTTAATGGAAGGCTACCCGAAGATGTGTACATGACACAACCTGAGGGGTTTGTATGTCCAGAGGAACCAGAGAAGGTGTGCAAACTTCAGAGATCCATTTATGGATTGAAGCAAGCATCATGGAGTTGGAATCATCATTTTGATAAGGTAGTCAAAGAGTTTGGCTTCTTGCAAAACCCTGATGAGCCTTGTGTTTACAAGAAGGTTAGTGGGAGCGCGATTGTTTTCTTGGTGCTTTATGTCGATGACATATTGCTCATTGGAAATGATGTCCCTACCTTGGAGATTGTGAAATCTTGGTTGGGAAAATCATTCTCGATGAAGGACTTAGGAGAAGCTGCCTACATTCTAGGCATCAAGATCTATAGAGATAGATCTCGAAGGCTTCTTGGATTATGTCAGAGTACATACTTGGATAAGGTACTGAAACGGTTCAGTATGCAGGATTCCAAGAAGGGATTCATACCGATGAATCATGGTTTAGTCCTGAGCAAGAATCAGTGTCCCAAGACACTTGATGAGCGAGGGCGCATGAGTGGCATCCCTTATGCTTCGGCAATAGAATCCATCATGTATGCCATGTTGTGTATTCGACCAGATGTGTCGTTTGCCCTAAGCATGACAAACCGGTTCCAACAAGACCCTGGTGAGGATCATTGGACCGCTGTCAAAAACATCCTTAAGTACTTGAGAAGGACTAAGGATGAATTCTTTGTTTATGGTGGAACTGATGAAGAGCTATGTGTAATTGGTTACACAGATGCCAGTTTCCAAACCGAAGAAGATGATTTTAAATCACAGTCTGGATACGTGTTTCTACTGAACGGTGGCATCGTGATTTGGAAAAGTTCCAAGCCCGGTGATAGGGTTGGTCTCGTGGAGACGCAAACCGTAAAACTAGTGTCTGAGGTGCGCTTGGTGGTCACCCTGTGTAGACGGGAACGACATCTGGTGGGATTTGATCCCCACTGTTTTCCAACAGTGGTGTTAAAGGACCAAACATGTACTCAATCGTTATCACCTAGAAATGGTTGACAAAGGTGATGTCAAGATATGTAAAGTAGCAGGCGAGGATAATGTCGCTGATCCTCTTACAAAACCTCTTGCAAGGGTCATACATGAACATCATATAACGTCGATGGGGATTAGACACATTGATCAGTGTACCTAGCGTAGGAAAAGTTTGATTGATGATTGTACCTAGTGTAAGTGGGAGTTTGATGGAGATTGTGTCCTAGGGCCAATCATTTCATATGTATGAACATATAGATTGACTAATTTATAGATGATAAATTGAGTCTTTATCACATTATTAGCATGTTTACTATGATAACAATCATTGATTAATTATGTGATAATTATTCTAAACTGTCCCTGGTCGATTATTCACGTGGGAACCTAAATGAACTAAGACCAGTATGACTTCGGTGTATGGGGATACACGCATGAGATGCTTCACGAGAGTCATGGTACAATTATGTAAGGGGTTACAAGTTGCTGGACCGACCCGGAGAGTCCTGCATGGGTTTTAGTCATGAGGGAACCTCTCCTGTACACTTGTCACGATGCCCTTAGACCTGAGGTCTTGACTATTCCAGCGTTGTAGATGTCGAACTTTGGCCTAGTCCAACGTTGCCCGTAGCAGGGTAGCCATACAGGCTAGGTACGAGTTTGGTTGTTTACCGTGCTGAGGAATGTGGTTGACCAAGAAGGAATTTTGTCCCTCATTAAGTTGAGAGATATTTAACTGGGCCCCTCGATGAGTCTGTCCAAGGAATGTGTGGCCACATAGGGAAATGAGACTAACTCAAGGAATCGAGAAAGTTATGTTTTGGATTAAGGATGACTTTCCCGTGCCTTATCCCTGACCAAAATATCGTGTGACAATCGGGATTGAGACAAGGTGGTACTAAGGTTAAGTCGTTAATGTTAAAGCGATAACTCACGTGTTTTTGGTAGTCGTGATAGCTTGCTAGAGTTCGCTCTCGACTTGTGAGTCATAGAGATGGCTTGCTGCCAACTTCACGTGAGGCCTGCTGGGTCACACACGAGCAGGATCAAGATACCATAATAGGGACATGAATTAGGGTTAATTCCTGAGTCACTTTAGTGACACGATTTAAGACATAGTTGAATGTCTTAGGACATGAAGTCTTGTCTTAAATAATATCTACGATTATGATATTTAAATTTGTTAGACAAGTTTAAATATATATTAATTGTTAAATAGTTAATTTGATTAATCTATTTACAATTGGATTCTTGTTTAAAATATTAGGGAATAATAAATTGGATAAGCCTCCTAAAAGTTAGGGGATTATTGATTTATTAAATTCTTTAATATTGCACAACAAGAAGAAGAGGGTGGCGCCTCTTCTTGATTTTTATTAATAAAAATGTTTTGTTAATTTAAATCAAGATTTGAATTTGAATTCAAGATTTGATTTTAATTTCAAGATTCAAGTTTGAATTAAAGATATTAGGGTAATATTTTAATTCAATATTGTTAGGGAATTTGAATTCAAGATTCAAATTTGAATTAAAAAATATTAGGGTAATATTTTAATTCAATTTGTTAGGGATATTAATAAGTTGGTTATAACTCCTAAGAGTTAGGGTTGTTATTTTAATTATTAATTCCTACAAAATCAAGAGGGGAATCGCGCATGGCTTGATCCAATGGACAAGATTTGATCTTTCATTTTGGTTTTCAAGATTGCATTTTGAATTTCAAATTAAGATATTAATGTAATATTTTAATTAAGAATTCAAATCCTCTTGAGGATTGAGCATTCAAGATTTAGTTTTCAAGATTTGATCTTGAAATTTAAATTTGAATTGCCTATTAGTTTTGAATTATAATAGGATATTAGTGTAATATCATAATTCAAGATTTAGGGAATCCCTATTTTCTTTATTATAATTCCCTAATTTCATGAGTTAGGAAAATAACTCTATTTAAACACACACGCTAGGGAAAGTCGCCTAATTCATTCCACAAACAAGGAGAAAATTCGACTTGACCTAATCTAGAGAGAGAAAGTCGACTACTTCCAAGAGAGAGAGAGTGAGTCGCCTATTTTTCCTAGAGAGAGAAAGGTGTGATCAAACCCTAAAAGGTTTGGGGCTTGTGTGTGGGTTGTGCGCCACTTTTCTGGGAGGTTCAAGAATTGTTCTTGAACATTCAAGAACCGTAGATTTGGTTCCCGTAATCTCTTGGGAAGAAGAGATTGGAGGCTAGCACCTGGGTGTCTGCCAAACTGTTCGTGTGGATCACCGACAGAGGAAGGACACGGACCCGTGGACTTCTCGGAATCGCAAAATTAAAGCTACCGATTGAATTTTGGTAAACTTCTTTCCCTACTAGTATAAACACAGTTAGTGGATCCTGGAAAGGAAATTATAGGCTATGCGAAATTTTTAATTTTTACACTTTTTCCGCTGCGCTCGCTCTATAATTTCCCTACATTTTCACCATTAGAGAGTTTTTCTCACACTAGAATTAGGGTTTTACTTTATTGTTCTTGATTTTTAGTTGGACCTTAGAACTATTTTTGAATTCTGATTCTTGATTAAGAACTTGGTTTTATTTCTTTAATTATATCTTAATTTTAACCCTTTGAGTGAATGCTAGTTTGGTTATAATTATAGGTATATAGCTTTGACAATGATATTTGTTATAAGGATTATGTTTCTTGATCTTGTTTATCATCAATTGAATGAAGGTTTTCAATTATTATTATGACTTATCTTGTTTGAGGTATTTTCATGATAACATTGTTAACCTAAGTCTTTGAGTTATTAGTGACTACCTTAGGATGATTTGTGTGAGGTGCTCCATTTATCTTTAGTAGTGATGATTGCTTAATCCAATTGCTCTGTCGGGTACTCTCTCAATTCGGTTAATCGTTAATTTATTATTATTGCATTTCAATTCGGTCTTTCAATCAAAAACCCAAAAATATTATTGCTTTATTTAATTATTGTTTTAGGTCATAGATAATCATTCAAAGAACAAATTTCCTTTGCTTTCACCCGATTAGTGATAACTTGGTATCGTTTGCAATTAAACTTTGCACAAAAGTTTCTCGAGAGATCGACTTGGATTGCACCACTATAGTGCATTATTTCCGGTATTTTTGACCACCTAGCGACGGGTGCGATCAAATTGGCGCCGTTGCCCGGGAACCTTTCCCAAAGTTTAACGGTTGATTGTGCCAAGTTTTTACGAATTGTGTTTTACCTTTGTCGAGTCTTAGGGAGTCTCTACTTTTTGTTTTGTTTGTTTTGTTTCGTACTTTTTTTTAGTGTTTAGAGAGTCTTTAATTTGTTTAATTTGCTTAGAATCGTCTCTTTTAAGTTTTAGTTCAAAGAATTGCTTAAGAACTCACCTTCTGGCCTATTTTCAATAATTTTTGCTGTGCAGGAAAACCCGCCGCCATACCCGCCGTGGGAAGCAGCCGCGTCGGTTTTTCCAGACTAAGCAAATTTCTTCCCTCTTGCTCTTTTCTCTTGCTCTTTCCTCTGTGCATCATACATTCACACTTTAACACATACTAGGACTTCATTTGCTCTCATTTTTCTTGTTGTTTTGGTGTTCAATTAGTGTTGCATGCTTAGGAAGTTTAAGGAACTTCTAAATCTTTTGAATCCTAAGATTAAAAGAACTTGTAGGAAGCTAAGAAAAGAGAGAAGACTAAGGAATTTAAGTGAAGCTAACAATAGGCCATTTGAATTAGGTTGTGAACCGGAACTAGACTTAAACATGGACGGTGTTAATATGGATGGAGCTTAGATGAAGTTCAAAATAATAATAGAGTTCAACAACTTATTCCTAAGAGGATGTTTTCTAAGTTTTATTGCGAGTTTGAATGGATAGAAGACATCATTCTCCTTATGACCCCTATAATTCTTTTTATGGGTCTTATGATTCTTCTGATGGGCAACCTTATTCTTCTTCCTTCTACAGGGACAATGGTTATCCGATGCAATATAGAGAAGCTCCACCGTGCTCGCCTAGACCACAATCACTTGTTATGTTTGCTCTTCCTTGCTCATTTTGCAAGTGTCATTTCCACTCGGCTAGTGATTGTTTCCATCTTAATGGAGCTCTCCCAATTTCAAATCCACAATTGTTGGGGTATCATCAAGTGGGTAATCATTCTTCCAACACAAATTTTGGATGGAATTGTCAACAAAGTTTCCAAAGGGATGAAGGGTACAATTATGGAGCTCCCAATTATCAGTGGGAATCCCCAAGTCACTTTGAAACCCCCAACCTCCCATCCATGACAAATTCATTCCAACCCTCACCAATGCCAAATGTTGATGATATTTCACGAGTCTTTGCGAATGGTATGGTGGAGATGAACTCACAGGTTGTTGAAATGCAACAGATGCTTGAGTGTTTAACTCGGGAATGTCAAGCTATGAGTGCAAGTTACTCAACTCTAGATAAATCTGTAGAAGACCTCATGCTACCTCCTGAGCAAGCAGTGGAATCAACTCATTCTCAACTTGAGAGATTAGAGGAGCAACATCTACAAGATTTCATTTTAGAACCTGCACAAGGCTTGAGCGAGCAACAAGATACGATTCATGAGCCATCAATTGAGGAGGACAGCGAAGATGAGGATGAATTATTGTTATAGATGATACGTCTTCTCCTGTCACCACTCCTTCACCTTCTTCTCCTAGTGATGACCCGTTGTTCAACTTCATCGAATGTTTTGGTGAGTGTAATGATGATGAGCATTATGAACAAGTTGTTCAATGGCTTGTTATACAGACATTTGATGAAGCTGAAATTGTTAAATCAAGAATGTACTTGGGCGAACAAGAAGAAGAAGAAGAGCAACAATGTGTTGAGGAGACTTCTAGTATGCAAGCTGAAATTGTGCTACATGACTTTGACTCCCTTAGTTCGTTGCCCAAATCTTTGGAAACAGCTGAAGTTTCCAAGGAGTCAATGGTGTTGGCACCTAAAGAAGATAAAGAAGAATCAACCTTACCACCTCAATCTCTAGTGATACAACAACTTGCTCCAAAAAGAGAAAAATTTCTAACTCCTCTTGTTATTGATTTTGTTTTTCCCTTTCACAATTTTCATGTTTCTTATTGTATATATGATCATATCTTTATTTGTGGTATAAGTGTGGAGGAAGCAAGATTCAAGGATCTTCTTGTTCAGAGGGAGGGGAGCACTTTAGGTTCCCTGCAGCGAAGACGCTTGCTACCCCTCTAGATTTTCAAAGAGAATTTGAAGCCAGATTAAGCTTCAAATTGTTTCTTTCCCTTCCTTATCTCTTATCTATTGTTTTGAATTAAAATGTGAGATAAGTGTTGGGGAGACGAGTAGATGTAGGTTTTAATTTCAGTTTTTGTTATTTTGTTTTGTTTTGTTGTGTTTTCATTTGTTTTAGGCTTTGGTGTGTTGAGAACTCTCTTGATGATATATTGTAGGTTCTTTTGCTTCTGTGTTCTGCTTTCTGTGCAGCTATTTGCTTCTCTTTTTCCCCTGGTTTTTATTTTGTAGTGTTCTTGCATTGAGGACACTGCAAAGTTTAAAGTGTGGGGGAGTGTGAGTTTGTTCATATTGGTTTATTTTATCTGGTTTTAGCTTCTGGTTCCCTGACTGTGACATTTTTGACAATTTTTGAAAAAATTTTCAAACCTTAACTCATTTCTTTGGTCTTTTGAGTTGGATTCATGTTTTGACAGTTTATCTTGGTCTTTTTGGAATTCTGTTTGCCTGATTTAGCTGTGTTTTAATGCATTTGAAGGAGTTTTCTAACCGTCATTCCAAGTTTTTGGCATTCAGTTTTCCATGGATTTCCAGCATCAGGTTTGAGATATCTTATGAACCCACATTTTAGTTTTTAATTCTTTGGTGAGTTTTTAAGCTTGGGAAGATTTCAATTATGCTTTTAAGTTAATTGGTTATATTTTACTCACATGTGAGACAAGTTAACTCTTGTTTCTTTAGATTTCTAAGCATTTGGTTAATTGTGATCATGCTATTGCTTCCTTTGAATCCGTCCAAAGATCAATTGAGTGTCACCTTATTAACCCTATTGGAAGATTTGGAGCCTAATTGTTCATTTCATATGAGTGTCATTTTAATCCTTGTGATGAGTTTTCTCTAGAACTTGATTTCACTCTTTATCAAAGCTTCATGTGCATTGATTTTTGAACTATGATAGAGGCATTTTTCTTCTACCCATATTTCCCATACACAAGCCCAAATACCATCACCATTTGTCACCCTCTTTGAGCCTTAATTATCGGAGCTTGCTATTATTGGTTTTTGAATTTTAAATTAGCATTTGGTTTGCCTAACACTTTTCTTTCTACTTCTTTCCTCATGGGTTTGAATTGCCAAGTAAAATATATATATATATATATATAATATCATGAAAATGAAGGAAAAAAAAAATTGTGCCTTTTTAAGCTTCAAGTTGAAATGGAATTACATTAAGAAGCTAAAGCAAGTTTATGGCACCAAATAAGAGTCAAAGACTCAAGAAAAAAAAGAGAGAAAAACGCTTGTGCAATTTTTGGGTGGTTGAGGATTGGAGTTTGTAAAGGGTGGTGGGTTTTAGATGCTAAGTTGGGAATTCATTGACTAATATGCAGCTTAATTTTTCTTTTGTGCTTATGTGCTACCATTTTTCCTTTCCTTCATTCTTCTTCTCTTTTGAAATTATCCATCTTTTAGCCTTATCCAACATTACAACCCTTTAAAGTCCTCTTGAGTTTTTAAAATCATTACATTCATAGTGGAGATTGTAGAGTTATTTCAAGCCTATGGTAGAGGCTCGTTTCAAGGATTTGAGAGTAAAATTTTCCCTGCTATGTGAGTGAGTGATACACTTTTGGATTGGTCTATTGGAGATTCTTAGGTTGCTTGGCATGCTCAGTTGATTAATTGTCTCATGGTCTAAGTTGCTTTGGTTTTCTTCCCCCATGTGTTGAGTAGGATTGATACTTTTTTTAATTCTTTTGCATCCTTGTTTTCTACTCTTTCTTGACAGCTTTGCCCAGGAGTGCAAAGATTAAAGTGTTGGGGAGTTTGATCTGACCATATTTCATCATATATTTTAGTGACATTTTAGGGCATTTTATATTCATTTGAGATTCATTTGCATGCCTTTATGGCCTTTTATGATGAAATATGAGGCCTAGGGTTTCACCATTAGGGAGTTTTTCTCACACTAGAATTAGAGTTTTACTTTATTGTTCTTGATTTCTAGTTGGACCTGAGAACTATTTGTGAATTCTGATTCTTGATTAAGAACTTGGTTTTATTTCTTTAATTATATCTTGATTGTAACCCTTTGAGTTGTTGGGAAATCACAGAGGGAGCGCAGCGGAAGAAAATAAAAAAACTTGGTAAAACTAAAAGCTAACTCTGTGATTTCTTCCAGGATCCACTAACTATGTTTATACCAGATAAGAAAAGGATGTTTACCTAGTTTCAATCGGTGACTTATCGTGTTCGCGAATTTGAGAAGTCCACTGAGTGTCCTTCCTCTACCGGTGATCCACACGAGCAGTTTGGCAGATGCCTAGGTGCTAGCCTCCTTCACTTCTTCCCAAGTGAATACGGGAACTCTATCTATGAT
>QANZ01022584.1:50711-61714 GCA_003254925.1 Chamaecrista fasciculata
TGTTACGGGCAACGTTAGACTAGGCCAAAGTCTGACAACTACAATGCCGGAATAGTCAAGACCTCAGGTCTAAGGCTATTGTGACAGGGGTACAGGAGAGGCTCGCTTATGACTAAACCCATGCAGGACTCTCCGGGTCGGTCCAGCAACTTGTAACCCTTACATAATTGCATCATGACTCTCGAGAAGCATCTAGTGCATGTATCTCTATACACCGAGGTCATGCTGGTCTTGGTTCATTCACGCTCCCACGTGAATGATCGACCAGGGACAGTTTTAGATTATTTATCATATAATTAATCAAGGATTGTTATCATAGTAAACACGCTAATAATATGATAACCATTAATTTATCTCCATAAATTAACTAATACGTTCAAAACATATTTATAAAATGATTGGCCCTAGGGCACAATCTCCAACATGAGTGAATGCTAGTTTGGTTATAATTATAGGTATATAGCTTTGACAATGGTATTTATTATAAGGATTATGTTTCTTGATTTTCTTTTTCATCAATTGAATGAAGGTTTTCAATTATTGTTATGACTTATCTTGTTTGAGGTATTTTCATGATAACATTGTTAACCTAAGTCATTGAGTTATTAGTGACTACCTTAGGATGATTTGTGTGAGGTGCTCCATTTATCTTTAGTAGTGATGATTGCTTAATCCAATTGCTCTGTCGGGTACTCTCTCAATTCGGTTAATCGGTAATTTATTATTATTGCCTTTCAATTCGGTCTTTCAATCAAAAACCCAAAAATATTATTTCTTTATTTAATTATTGTTTTAGGTCATAGATAATCATTCAAAGAACAAATTTCTTTTGCTTTCACCCAATTAGTGATAACTTGGTATCGTTTGCAATTAAAATTTGCACAAAAGTTCCTCGAGAGATCGACTCGGATTGCACCATTATAGTGCATTATTTCCGGTCTTTTTGACCACCTAGCGACGGGTGCGATCAAAGAGGAATAAAAGAATGAATCTCCGGAAGTAGTGATTTGCAAACCTGAGCCATCTCCAATGAATACTTGGTCATAGCTCGTATAATCTGACCTTGTTAACAGATTGGAATCATCATATGTGAGATGATTAGAAGCTCCTGAGTCAACATACCAAGAAGCATCCGCAACTAATTCAGGTGTAGCTATCATAGCTTGTGGCTGAGTTTGTGGCTTTGAAACTGAGGAAGAAGATGCTGCAAACTGTTGAAAATCAAGTTAGTAATTGGAATCAAAACGATACCAACATTGAGAAGCAATGTGTCCATTTTTGCCACAAACTTGACAATGAACAGAGGATCTTGAGCCAGAAGAATTTGTTCTACCATAACCTCTACCAGAATTATAATTTCCTCTGCCACGATTATTCTGATATTGACCTCTACCTCGAGAATAAGAGTTTCTTCCCCCTAAATTTTGTGTGCCTCTGCCATGATTAGGAAACTGATTTCCTCTACCAAAATTTCTAGTAGGAACAGATGCATGAGCAATATTAGCTGACACAATACTATCAGTAGCTTTTGACATTTGTAAACGTGATTCTTGCGCAAGTAATAAAGCAGTAACATCAGAAATAGTGGAAGTACCAACTCGAGTTAGCATTGAACAAACAAAAGAATCATACTCAGATGGTAAGACATTATAGATGAAATTCAAATGATCATTGATTCTCAGAGGCTGACCTATGGCAGATAACGCATCAGTTAGAGTTTTAATCTTGAGATGATAAGCAGACATTGCTAATGAACCTTTCTTTAAACTATGAAGTTGCGCTTTGTATGGCATTTCTTTTGCAGCAGTTTGATTCGCATAATGAGATAGAATTCGATGCCATACCTCAGAATTAGATTTACAACCTACAACTTGTGAAATCACCGTTTCAGTCATTGATGACATCATCCAAGAAAGTAACAATCGATCTTGACGCTGCCAATCGATGAACGCAGGATTTTTCTTGCCAGAAGCTTCATCTTCAGCAGATAAGAACTGTAATAAAACAGATGGATTTTCTTCGATAAATCTTTCAAGTTGATAACCAAGAATAGCTGATTCCATTTGCAAATGTCATTGGAGAATATTATTTTCATCCAATTTCACAGAGAATTGATGCGAAAAAGTGGTAATTCCTGTATTAGGATCAACCTTGACAGTGGACGAAGAAGGAAGTGAACTATATGGAGTAGGAGTAGGAGAGGAAGTTTGAGTGCTCTCCATAGAGAGACTTTTTAGGCTTCTGATACCATGATATGATTCAGAGAAATGAGAGAAAACCAAAGAAATGTGTTTGTATTATTGAGTAGAAGAGAATGTACAAGTGTATATATACACTGAACTATTACAACAGAAAAGCTAATTTGTACAACCATATAACAGAAACTGTAACTAACTCAATCCAGCTCACTAACTAAGTCCAGCTCATCTATATCTCTAATACTTAAAATGAAGTGTCCATACTTCATAGGTCAAGAATGAAACAGGCCCGAACACACCCTCTCGCCTTTCTTTTGTGCAATTTTTCTTTTCTTTCTGTCCTTTTCAAATTTTCATGGGCAGTAACTACCAAAAAAGAAAAATTTCATGGGCAGAAGCTACGATTTTAACCGCCGCCTTTTTAAAGTTTTTGTTGTTTTAACTTTTAGACATGAACTCTCACACTAATATATATGAATCAATGCGTAACCACGTGTAAATCTTTTTTTTTTTTTTTCCTAATTTAAATCAAGTTTTAACTTTCTCTAGCAATAATATAAGTTAATAAATATATTTGATATGGGAATAAGTTGTTATTCGGAATAACAATACATAGTTAATACTACTCTAGTCCATCTATAGTTTACATATGTATATGTTGCAAGACAACTCATGTTTAAAAAATAATAAATAACAAATTCTAATATGTTAAGGGTTTGAAACAGAATAATGAATATTCCGTATAGTATTAATAATCTATCGAGAAAAAAAAATAATCTCAAAGTGAAAGCCAACAAGCTTCATGGACATACGAAATATTACTCTAGTTGAACATACACTCTAACCTCATTACCATTCATTTTGACTTAAATTAGAGACAATTCCAGAGGCTACCTTCCATAAATTAGTGAGATTTCTGATTCAATCACCGAAGAACTGCTTTCATAAATCATGATTTCCAAATTCAAACATTCCTTAAGCTCTTCTAATAAGTGACTGATGTCTGGCCTCTTGACAACATCTTTTGAAACACATGACATGGCAGCCTCTATAGCTTTCTGTGCAGAAGTTACATTGAAATTTCTTTGTAACCTTGGATCCATTATGTTTTGGATATCTCCCTTTTCTATTAAAGGAAAAACCCAATCAAGTATTTGGTTAACTTCTCCACACTTTTGTGTCACTGCTGGCTTCCCAGTAATTAACTCAAACAAAATTATCCCAAAGCTATAGATATCACTTTTCTTTGATGTATGAAGCCTGCCAGAGAAAATAAGGAAATAATTACATTTTATATTGGTCAATTTGTATTTGAATTATTTTTTCAGAGTAACATACAATTCGTTCCTTGAAAGATACACAAATTGATAACTTAATTCTTAAAAGTCTAGATTACAAACTTTAACCCTTATAGAGGTAAACAATTTAGTTCCTTAAGCCTATTCCTTATGGACTAATAGGGACAAAAGGATTAAAAAATATTCGTTTCCATCACTTTCAAAGATTAAAGATTGAAAACTAGACTTTCAGAGATTAAGTTATTAACTTGTGTATTTTTCAAGGAAAAATTTATATCTTTATTCTTTTTTCTATTCTATTATCTAAATATGATTTTCAAATTGGAGGTGAGCACTTACTGAGGATCTATGTAACCCAAGGTACCGGCCGGAAAAGTTAAAATATGAGTATCGAATTCATTCTCAAAAGCTCGAGACAATCCAAAATCAGAAATTTTGGCTTGCAGATTTTTGTTTAGTAGTATGTTGGAAGGTTTTAGATCTCTGTGGACTATAGGTGGCTTACAACCATTATGCAGATAGTCCAATCCTGCATTTCATTAAGCAACAAGAAATCATATTTAACTCAAAGAAAGTGAAAAGAAAAGTTGTGAAGGAAAATGGACTGGTTATTTAGAAGAGGGAAAGAAAGAGGAAACTTATTTTTTGGTCTCTGAATTTGTTCCGAAACAACGATTGAGTCCCTAGATATTGGAAATACACTTTCAGTCTGTGATTTTTTTACATGCTTATGTCCATTTCCAATATCCAGAGGCTAAATAGTAATTTTTGGACAAATTTAAAGACTAAAAAGGTAAGTTTCCCGGGAAAGAAAAGATAATTAATCTGCGAACCACATGCTGCGTCCACTGCAATTTGAAGTCTCTCATTCCACTTCAAAACATTTTGATTCCTATCTGCAAAATGTTTGTGTTGTGCAAAAAGGGATCATGCATCTTTAGCAAACATGTTGGATATATAAATTAAACCAGTTCAAAGTTCAAACTGACTAATCCTATATTATTGATTCTATCCTTCTTTTGTGACACATTATCATCTCAATATAACTTGCAGCATATCCCAAATTCTCACAATCAGAAGGCATTTATACTTTGTTGATGTTTCTAATTAACGGTCTAAGCTGCCAGGTTCGGTACTGTAATTGGCTTTTACTCATTGAGAATATTTTATATTAGTTAGTTCTACCAATTTGGTTCAAAATACTCATTGTCAGATAAAACGCAATCAGAGTCCAACTTTATGAGGATTAGTTTAGATAATCAACTTACTGACCCTGGTGTTTTCTAAAGTATAGTTAGCAGAATAAGCAGAAATGCTAACAAGAAGTTACCCAAGTTAAGTTAAGATAATACAGGAAGAAGATTTAGTCCAAATAAAATCCACTAATTAATACCTCTCACTGTGAAAACCTAAGGTCAAATTGCAATATCTTCGGTCAAATTTATGGTAATTGTGTTATAATTATAATAGTAAGGACATTTGGAAGACATGATTGAAGAAACCTGACAAATGATTGAGGAGATTGCCCTTATTCATATATTCATAAACAAGTGCTTTCATGTCTTCTTGGTCACAGTATCCAACAAGTGCAACCAAGTTTCGATGATGAACCAACTTCAACAATTGCACCTGTGTAATATCTTTGCTTGAACATGAATAAAATTATAAAATAGTGCTAATGTAAATTATGTAATAAAAAATGATTAACCATTTATGTCTCTAACCTCAGAATGAAACTCCTTAAATCCTTGTCTTGATGACTCAGATAGAATCTTTACTGCAACTCGTGCACCATCATGTAGACTGCCAAGGTAGACGTTTCCAAATCCTCCTTTACCAATTACAGTTTCAAAGTTATTGGTAATACAAATAATCTCAGATTTAGAAAATGCTCCATCTCCAGCTTTCATATTGTGTCTGCCCCTCTTAGATAATGCACCTAACATCAATCCAGTAATGTACATATCATTACAAATCAAAATATAATGACTGTTTTTAGGGCCATACTTTCAATGTACACTACTCCTAATTGTACCGATTTAACTGAAACTCGTGATCCTAGATAAACTCGAGTTTATTAAGTTCTTGTGTTCATCATAGCAAGTCTTTTGGCCAAAAGAAAACAGAAAAATCATAGTAAGCCTAAAATTCTTTTTTGGCCAAAGTGTAAATTTGGTCCCATATCTTTGGGCCAATTGCAGAATTGGTCCTATATCTTTGAGTCAGGTTTAGAAGTAGTCTCATATCTTTACAAAAGAATAAAAAAAAAAGATACAGGACCAAATTGGGAACTGAGCGAAAAATATAGGACCAAATTTTCACTTTCGCCTTGTATTTTTATCCTTACCTAACATATTATTCAATGTTTATTAGTTTCTTCTCCCTATCTGCCTATTCTCTAACCTAAATTAGAGAAGAAATGAAAAATGATAATAATAATTCATTGAAACTCTAATATTGCTTCCCATGAAAATTTTCGTGAACTGTCAAGTTTAAGTGTTTAACAACCTTGGTCACTACTTACTAGCTAGTATGTTTTAAACTTAGTGAATTGTCATACCTCTTCGTCCTTTTCTTCTAAGACTCCAGAACACCACAGAAATGCAGGCTACTATTACAACAACTACAATTGATGCAACAATAGGAACAATGGGTCTCTGTGATATACTTTTGCATGAACTTGTCTGACAGAGACCTGGATTTTCATCCAAACTACAAAATCCAAATACAAATGGAATTCAATCCACAAATTAAGCCAATAGGTAACCTTTTAGGACCAAAAGATCAATCCATAAAACAGGCTGTATGAATTGTTGAGCAAACTGTATAAGATAAAGTTGAAAAACCTGAGAAGTAGATTTGACTTTTCCTTTAGAGCCTTGGGAATTGAACCTGTTAGCTTGTTGCTAGTCAAATTACTGCAATAAAATTACAAAATACATTGACTAAGTATGTGAAGTAGAAGTTATCAACGTAACAGTCAATCTTAGGCAAACAATATAACTCTTAAAACTTACAGGACTCTCAACTTTGGCAACTGAGATAGGAATTCTGGCACTGATCCTGTCAGGTTATTAAGTGACAAATCCCTGCAACAAAAGAATATATATTTTACATGTTGAAAAATACTTTACACTAAAGATTTTATAATAATTCATGTATATTAGATATACACACTTACAAGGACTCTAACTCTTTAAGTTGTGAGAATGAATTAGCTATGTTCCCTGTCAATTTGCTAGCTCTTAGGTTCCTGCTTGTGAAGATTATCATTTAGAGACTAGCCATAAACTTATATTGTTAAAGACAGATATATATATAGGATATAAGAATGTGAATTTTAGATTACTTTAGAAGAATCCAAAGATATACTTACAGTGAGGTGATCCTTGGCTTAGAATCAATGATGCCAGAGGTGCAGATCAGTCCTTCCCATGCATTTTCCTTTGGTAGACATGGGTCACCTTGCCAGTCTACTTTGGAGATCTTGTATGTTCTTTTAATGTTGAGGATTGCATCAGCTACCATTACCAATGCCCAATGGAGTCTCACAAGTCAAATCCAAAAGATTACTTTTTAAAGGCTAAAACCTCAAATTAGTCCCTTTTGTTCCATTTGTTTCAGATTAGTCCTACATGTTTCCATAATTTCTCAAATTGGTCCAAAAATACTAAATGTGGTCATATCTCTCTCGTTTCAAGTTCGAATGCGACGAATCCAAAGCTACAAGCGAAGTCAAATCGAGTTCTGAACGCAAGTAACTTGTTTAACTATCAAAAAAGCGAAGTTGGTCATATCTCCCTTGTTTCAAGTCCAAAGAGACGAGTTCGAAACTATGTGTATGGAAACATGTAGGTTTGGGACCCATTTTAGAAATTGTGGAAACATGTAGGACCAATCTGAAACAAATGAAACATGAGGGACTAATTTGAAATCCACCTCATACGACATAAGGGACCAATATGAGGTTTTGGCCTCTTTTAAATTTGCTTGAAACATTTGAGTAAGGAGCAAATTAAGGCATGCATGCCTACCATCTGTTTTTTCAGTTGGAGATTGCAGAGGCGTTATCAATTTATAAACCTCATAGGCATTGAGGATGGGAGGAGCATCTGATTCTGATGTTGCACTGATGCTAAAATAAACACCGTCACTTTGTTTTGGATTTTGATGAATTATAGTCAATGGCTTCAAGTATTCCAGTCTTACAGGGTCAGAGAGGATGTTTTCACCATTAAGAGTAATGTTGATTATTCTTTTCTGCTCAGGGCCAAGTTTCTCAATTTCAAGGAAGTGAAAGTAGACATAATATCTGGAAGACTCTCCAGTCCACCAATCGAGGTTTAAAGAAGACGAAAGATTGTGTACTTTGGCTGCAGATTTCAACACTTGTGCTGGTAATTTATAAGGATCGCTTGTGTTTTTAGGATCAATGTTTGCAGATGTATTGAAAGGTTGCCAAAGTTCTTCATCATTTGTATTGTACCAGGTACGATCAGAGATGTCATATTTGTACCAGAGACGATCGTAGATGTCATCCTTGTACCTAATAAGATAAAATAGTTTGGTAATTGAATTACTTCCACATGTAAGGAAAGCATGAAATCAGCACTCATTAACCTTTATACTTTCATATTTTTTTTATTCCATTTAGGCCAAAACCTCAAATTGGTCCCTTATGTATGGGGTAGATTTCAAGTTGTTCCCTTATCTTTCATTTGTTTCGGATTGGTCCTATATGTTTCAAATGATGTTTCAAATTAGTCACAAAAATATTGAATGTGGTCATATATTTCTTGTTTCAAGTTCAAATGCGACGAACCTAGAGCAGCGGGTTTCTTTTTATGAGTACTTTAGGGTCGTCAACAAGTGAGGTGAAATCATGTCCCAAAAGTGGGCAACTCGTTTCACGGTAACAAAGTTGGTCATATTTCTCTCATTTCAAGTTCAAATGTGACGAGTTCAAAACTAGTTAACTCCTGAAGAATTCTTTCTTTGCCCAGTTAATAAGATTGTAAGTAATTGAGGTCAAATCGTGTATCGGAAGTGAATTCGGGACCAATTTGAAAAATTATGGAAACATGATGGATTAATAAGAAACAAATGAAGATAAGGGACCAATTTGAAATCTACCCCATACATAAAGGACCAATTTGAGGTTTTGGCCATCCGGTTTTTATCACATGTATGAAATTAGAGCTAGGATATATGAAGAAATAATGAAAAGGGTAATTGAATTCATGCTCAGCTAGATAGAGAATACAAAATTAGAGCAAGCCATACCTGCTGGTGGTTGCTGAACTAGTGGAAGCAACATCATCTCTTGTTTCCAAAATCAAAAGGGATTGCGAAGGCCAAGGAGTTTGATAAATAGCATTACTCAAAGGTCTTAGTTCCAATGCTGAAATGAAAGGTACTCCTTTTCCAGTATTCACAAGGCAGATGTCTATGGTGTCAACTATGGGAGTATGTATAATTTCAAAATTGTCATCAAGTTCAACAGTGTCCCAAAGATTAACACCAAGGTACATATCAAAACTTGGAGTTTGGTTTTTGCCATCATAGTTTCCATATTCAAAGATAGCTCTTATGAGGTAAGTGTTGTTTTTTCCCTGATTTGGTTTCAGGGTATAGCAGTTCTTTTTTCCTTCTGGGAACCTCCTTAGTGTCTTAAGTAGTTCCCCAAAATAAGGATCATCAGATGCAACCCTTGAATTTGTACCTGTTTCTACAAAATTATTGTCAGTTTGATACCAGATACCAGTTTCAGGATCCAAGTAATCATTCCTAGCTCCACAATCAATGCTTATGAAACCTGTGTCAGCAATAAAATAGATCATATATAAGGTTGTCTTTAAAAGGAAATTAATTAAACATTGTTACCAAGGTATAATGTAAATATTTGTAGTAGTTTCAGTTCTTACCATCATTAGGGTCGTTGGTGCTCATGAGTTTTCTTCCATCTAACATTGTGTTGCCAACATTAAGCAAAAGTTGGATGATGGCTAGCCATAAGCTTAAGCACAGAATCCATTGTGGTATCCCTTCCATGTCTTCTGTTTAATTTGTGCATGTGTGTAGTTCATTAAATCAATAATAATACACAAAAGAGTATTACTATATAGCATTTGAATAGAAGATCAACAATAGAAATGAATGACAAACTCACCAATAATCTTGGCTTGAGAGTTTTTGACTTGTTTGCCCAAATTGCAATACAAATTTTAAATCCCCTTCAATATAAAGTAACGACAAATTCTGAAATCTAATAGGAAGAACCCATTTAAATACAGGCAACCTTGGAGGAGGAGAAGAAGAAGAAGACATACATTCTAACATGTGAAATAAACAAATTTGGGGTTTTACCTATCTTCAAGTATGTAAAGGCTGACTGATTCTCCAGCGCAATAAATAACATAATTAAGAAGTCAAATTAATTTGACCGAAGGAAGATATTTTTTTGGGCTTGGCAACTTTAGCATTAATGAAGTGGTTCATTTAACAGAGAAAAAATAAGTCATTTTCAAATGAAACATATAGATACCCACCTCAATTGAATAAACTCATCTAAAAAGTTCGAGATTTCAAACCTGCTTAGCTGAAGATATGAATAGGGGTTTGATTTACACTTTTATTCATCATTGGTATCAATAATTCATTACAGACGACTTTGGTGATCCTTTGGTTCCTTTCTATTTCACCAGCTTTGGACTTTAGCGTATACATTGTTCTCAGACTAAGGTGTAATATCATCAAGCAGATATGGGGACCTACTTCAAATGACTGAAAATTAAACTAGTAAGTCATTGCTAATAAGTTTACTCCTTTACATGCCAATTAATTGATATTTACTTTAGGCTAACTAGATGTTACACAGGAACACACCTGGATCTTTGAAGTTAGGTGGTGATAAGATTTTGTAAAGTAAAAGGAGAGATTGAAATAAATATCTGAACCTATAACTAACAGAGTTACACAGTTCTTTTATTAGTAAATTCATTGGACTGTGCAATAGAAAGTTGAGTATTTTGGCACCTCAGTTTTTCATTATTGGATCTTATTTATTTTTCTTGAGATCTGTGCAAAAAATTATTTATATAAATCTCCAGATAAATATAACCAATCCATTGATTATGAGATGAGATGCTCAAATACTTAACAGACTTCTTTAATTTCTCTCCTTCAAGATATTTTCTTGTTTTGGTACAAGTATTCTCAGTGAGAACCAATCATGTTTAATACATTATTGGATTTTAAATCTGGCCTCTTTAGTATGAATTTGTGAAGAGTAAAATAACTTTCCGGTCCCTGATTTATGCACTCGCTGACAGATAGGTCCCTGAATTTTACCCATTGTACTAGCCGGTCCCCGAATTTTGCAAACGCTGCACTAATTGGTCCCTCCGTCATATTGGCGTTACAAAAATGCTGACGTGGCCATAACGGACGCTGATGTGTCCCGTTATGCGCTGACGTGTCCCGTTATGGCCACGTCAGCACCCGTTAT
>QANZ01022584.1:81232-100700 GCA_003254925.1 Chamaecrista fasciculata
AAATTGGTCCCTGGATTATTGACTCGCTGACAGATTGGTCCCCGAATTTAGGAAATTGACAAATAGGTCCCGAATTTTTCTAACATTTGTCAAATAGGTCCTTCTGTTCATGTTATTCGAGGACCTATTTGACTAATGTTAGAAAAATTCGGGGACCTATTTGTCAATTTCCTAAATTCGGGGACCAATCTGTCAGCGAGCCAATAATCCAGGGACCAATTTGATAGTTTACTCTTTAAATATTATTATCTCTCTAATCTCATTATTTCTTTACATTTTTTTATATGTTTTATATTTTTTTTTGTCCAACTTATACATTTTATCTTATAATATTGATAATATATAGAAAAAGAATAGGTCAAAAATTATATTTTGGTCCCTAATATTTACCCAAAGTTCTATTTTGGTCCTTAATAATTTTTTTTAATCATTATTATTTTCTAAAATTTTCATAATTGACCATTAACTATTGAATATGGTCATATTTCTCTCGTTTTAAATCCGAACATCAGGAACCAAAACAGAACTTTAAATAAGCATTAAGGACTAAAATAAGATTTTGACAAAAAAATTATTTCGGCCCCCCTAACCAAAAATCCTGGCTCTGCCCCTGGCTGCTGGTTCGAGTGGGTTGACTCGGTTAACCACCGGGTCAACTGCAAAAACGGTATATTGCCTCTTCTCGACCGTGCTGGTGTCCGGTTCACCAGTTCAACCTGTTGGGAAATCATAGAGTCGGCGCAGCGGAAAAAAACACGGTAATTTGCTTCTCTATGATTCCTTCCAGGATCCACTACTTATATTTATATTAGTAAAGATAGATGTATACCTCAGTAAAGATAGAAGTCCACTCCAAGTGTGCTTCCTCTGCCGGTGATCCACACGAGCAGTTTGGCAAATGCCCAGGTGCTAGCCTCCTTCACTTCTTCCCAAGTGAAAACGAGAACTATTATCAATGAATCTTGAAGAACCAAGAACAATTCTTGATTCCAAGATAGGTGGGTGGCGCAAGAACACACAAACAAGAACCCTAAAATAAAAGCTAGGTCGAACTATCTCTCTCAAAGAGGGAAGTTGACTTTCTCTCACTAATTAGGGTGTGGCGATTTTCTTCTCTCTCTAGGAAGAACTTGGCGAAATTTTGTCTCACAAAATAGCCTTAGTCGACTTGGCCCCTTCATGTGTGCATATATATTCTCTCATTCCTAGAATTATGGTTTCACTAATCCAATTAGTGAATCCCTAAAATCTTGGATATATTAATTCAATAATTAATATTATTTAGGATTCCCTAAATCTTGATTTATAATATTACACTAATATTATAATTCAAAAACCTAGGGGCAATTCGAATTCTTGGCCTACAAGATCAAATCTTCAAACCAAATCTTGATTGCTCAAATCCTATTGGTTGGAATGAGCCATGAGGAATTGAATTTATAATTAAAATATTACCTCAATAATTTAATTGAAAAATTCAACTTGCATATCTTTTAAATTCAAAATGCAAAATCAAATCTTGCATCTCAAGCCTTAGATATGCGCCATCCTCACTTCATTTTTAGAGAATTTAATAAATCAAAATAACAACCCTAACTCTTAGGTAGTTATAACCAACTTATTAATTTCCTAATAATATTGAATTAAAGAATTACCTTAATATCTTGAATTCAAAATTTGAATCTTTGAATTCAAAATCAAATCTTGAATTCAAATTCAAATCCTGATATTTTAATTTAATTAACAAAAAATTTTCATTAATTAAAACCAAGACATATGAGGCGCCACCCTCATCCTTGTTTACCCCAATATTAGTGAATTTAATAAATCAATAATTCCCTAACTTTTAGGAAACTTATTTAATTTATTATTCCATAATATTTTAAACAAGAATTTAATTGTAAACTATTTAACAATTAATATTTTAAATTTGTCCAACAAATTTAAATATTACAAACATAGATATTTATTTAAGACAAGATTTAATGTCCTAAGACATTGAACTATGTCTTAAATTTTCTTATAATCTAATTTTTATTTTTATTTTTTCTACCGTGATGATAAAATTTGAGAAAACAGAAAGTTAAACAAAAAATAAAAAAGGGATCAGCAAAAAGATGATAAACAAAAAAAGAAGACTCAACTTTCTTTTTTATACATTATAAAAGATTTTGCCAACAAAAATAAAAATGTTCATAAATGGAATGCTAGAGACATCAGCTTCTAGGACTGCGGCTCCTTGGCCGATGGGTAACCTGTCAAAATTGTAAAGAAACAAGATAGAGAATATGCGAAGCAAAAATAACCCAAATCAATGTACAAACCTTGCGAGGACTTGGTGAATCAGAGTAGGATGATGACCTTCCACGTCTCATGGGTGGCCGACCTCTGTCAAGCGACATATCATGTAAGAGAAAGACATATCATGTAAACTTGACATAGTATTTGAAAGGAGACATATCATGTCAACCAATTTGAAGTAACATGCATCTCTTGGTTCCCATATCTCTTGGTTCCCATATACTTGTGCTAAGAATTTCAGACTCACAACTACTCTTAGCACAAGTAACCCATATACTTGTGCTAAGAGTAGTTGTGACTCTGAAATTCATTAGCAAGACCTTTCGCGAAATATCATTTCCATTGTGCTCTTTCAATTTGACCATTATATCTACAATTTCACCGATACAATGATATTTGAAATCATGCAAAAGGGACATATCCACGTAAGTATAGAAAATATAAAACCTCTAGTCTATACTGACAGTATATATCAAGCAGTAAGAGGGAAACATGAATTTTATCGTATCCTCTAACAGTTCAACAGATCAGGTTCCCTTCAAAACACACACTCCTCACCAGCCAAATATACCATAAAACAAGAATTACCATAAAGTCTTCGATTCAACTTATCGCAAAAAATGAAACACAAAACTTGGAAGCATCTAACTTCATACACTCCAGAATTTTAAGTACGTGTCCAATCAACTAACCTCAATGGCAAAAATACGGCTTTAGCTTCAGAGACTGATTGAAGGAACCGGAGATAATCTTCAGACCACGTTCCAATAGGTAGCTCTATAATCCTGAAAGTTTGCTCATCTACTACCTCTATCTTCCCACTGAACTCAGACACCTGTTTTAGTTTGTTCGACCGTTCCTTTAAATCCTTTGTAGTGAGGAACCATTGGTTTAACTTCCTTACCAGCCAAAAACAGCCTAATATTGGAAATAATTTCCCTCGGGTCGTAGTTTGGGATGAACGAACTCCATCCTGTGGCAATTGCTTCACATCCGTTCACCAAAACAATAGGTAAGACTGGCTTGTAACTGCACAAGAAGACATAGATAAAATGATTACGCCACATATGAGAGGTTCCTTTTAGAAACCAAAAAAGTAATGTTTTTGGAGTATTAGAAAAATACCATTTTGGTTCAATAGATTTCCCACCCTCATCATATACACAATCAAGAAGCTGAACATCATCCTCAGGAAAGAGAGCCCTAGTAAAAGGGCTCAATTTAGTGTGTATGTATCTAGCATCCCCATGGTCTTTGCCACCCTGCGACATTGCACATTAAAATACAGCATACGAAAAGCAGGAGTGATATCTGAGTTTAGAAACATGCCTCACTTTTTCACGAGAACCAAAGAAACTGATTGGTGTTAAAAGGCTGATGTTGTTACTTCCCACAAAAGTCTGTGCCATATTGATGATAGTGCTAGAAATAATCTGTGCCCCATGGCGGTAATTTGAATGTACAGGGACATAACTGCTAAAATCTTCAACACTCATTGCCTTCTTCAACAGTTTCTTTAATGCACAAAATATAATCTTTCTCTGACTTGGCTTCAAGCCATCAGTTATCGTAGGTATAGACCTTTGAAGATTGGCCTTAGCGAACAGAATAAGATCTTTGTCCACAAAGTCTTTATAAGATATATACTTATTCTCATACTTACGACCAACATCAGGCTGCAAGAACAAAATATGACAAACGTCATAACAAAATATGTCCAGTCTGACCATATACAATTAAAAATTGACCATATACAATTATCATCAATTAAAAATTATCATCAAATATCACAAACTGACCATATACAATTAAAAATTGTCTATTTTTCAATCAAATTTAATACTAATGTCTATTTTTTAAAAGTTCAATATATTTCTAAATTTTAATATTTAAAATTTGATTATAAGAAAATTTTAATATTTAAAATTAGATTCATTATATAGACAATAACACTTATCAGAACGTGAGTAAATAAAAATATTTTAATATTTTAAAAATTATATTATATAGATATGACACTTGTTGTGAGAACTAGGCCTATTTTAGTATAAGTAATGAATTTGAATTATCAATTAAATTATACTTTGATTCAAATATATAATTTTAAATTTCTAAATATTCTTTTTTGAAACTTTAATTTTATAAGTTCAATATTTATAATATCTATTTTTAGATCTATAGTTATCTTAATGAAATTTGTAATCAAAGTTCAATATCTATAATATCTAAGGGAAATTGCATTTACCAACTTTGAACTATGTATTTAATTGCAGTGTCCCCCTATTTATGAAAAATAACAATTAATTTCCTAATCTATTAATTTCTTAGCAATGTCCCCTCAACCGTTAGTAACACCGTTAAATTTTTATTTTTTAAGTCTCATATAATTTGCACATGCATGTTATATAAAATTATGTCACTTGACTATTTTATGAAGTATTTATGCAACTTACAAGGAGTTCAAGATAAAAAAAATTAATGGTATTACTGATGGTTTAGAGGACATTGTTACGAAATTAATAAATTGGGGGGTTAGGGGGGGGGGGGGGTAATTGTTATTTTTCACAGATTATGGGGTACATTGTAATTGAACACATAATTCATGATGGATAAATGCAATTTCCCCTAATATCTTATTTTAGATCTATAGTTATCTTATTGAAAGTTCAATATATTTCTAAATTTTAATATTTAAAGTTAGACTATATAGAGAGAGGGACACTTGTCAGAACATAAAAAAATAAGAATATTTTAATATTTTAGAAATTATATTATATAGATAGAGCACTTGTAATAATGTGAGTATTTTAATATTTAAAAATTATATTACATATATATATATATAGGATACTTGTTGCAAATATTTCAGTCGGTGAAAATAAAAATTACTCGAAATGTTGAAAACATTTCTTAAAGGCCTCAAGCATCTCACCCCCTTAATAAATTTAAGCATTATAATTGTCAAAGATATAGATTGTTCCTAAAACATGCCTTAGTCTGAAATGGAGATGGAAAACTGACATTCATCGAAGACTTTATAGTAATTCCTGTTTTATGGTATATTTGGCTGGTGAGGAGCGTGTGTTTTGAAGGGAACCTGATCTGTTGAACTGTTAGAGGATACGATAAAATTCATGTTTCCCTCTTACTGCTTGATATATACTGTCAATATAGACTAGAGGTTTTATATTTTCTATACTTACGTGGATATGTCCCTTTTGCAGGATTTCAAACATCATTGTATCCGTGAAATTGTAGATATAGTGGTCAAATTGAAAGAGCACAATGTAAATGATATTTCGCGAAAGGTCCTGCTAAAGAATTTCAGACTTACAACTACTCTTAGCACAAGTATATGGGAACCAAGAGATGCATGTTACTTGTGCTAAGAGTAGTTGTGAGTCTGAAATTCTTAGCACAAGTATATGGGAACCAAGAGATGCATGTTACTTCAAATTGGTTGACATGATATGTCTCCTTTCAAATACTATGTCAAGTTTACATGATATGTCTGTCTCTTACATGATATGTCGCTTGACAGAGGTCGGCCACCCGAGACGTGGAAGGTCATCATCCTACTCTGATTCACCAAGTCCTCGCAAGGTTTATACATTGATTTGGGTTATTTTTGCTTCGCATATTCTCTATCTTGTTTCTTTACAATTTTGACAGGTTACCCATCGACCAAGGAGCCGCAGTCCTAGAAGCTGATGTCTCTAGCATTCCATTTATGAACATTTTTATTTTTGTTGGCAGAATCTTTTATAATGTATAAAAAAGAAAGTTGAGTCTTCTTTTTTTGTTTATCATCTTTTTGCTGATCCCTTTTTTATTCTTTGTTTAACTTTCTGTTTTCTGAAATTTTATCATCAGGGTAGAAAAAATAAAAATAAAAATAATAAAAAATTGTTAAATATGTTTTCAATATTCTCTATGTAAATGTTGCAATATAGAGGTTGTTTCCTTCATTCAATAAAGCGAAATGCATGAAAAATAAGTATATCACTTTCTGCTAGGGAATGTTGGTCAATAATCAGTTTTTCCATGTGCAATTCCAACATTAATATTATTGGCAGGTAGACGTTTTGGGGTGTTAGTTTTTTATGTGTGAAACGGCAGCAGAAACAAGACCTGATAATATTAGTCAGAATACAACAAGTTTAAGTACATAAAACTAGAGGGAAAACAAGGAAAAGCGAAGGTGTTTGAGGGCTGAATAACTTCTACCAAAAACTGTCAGAATACGAGTTTAGTTGCAGAAATTAAACAGATCCCAATAAGGATAATTGAACAAATAATAGAACTACCTCATAAAACTGTCTTAATAACTAAATGCAGAAATTTAGGAACCCACCAGATACAAAATAATAAAATAGAAAATACACAGTAACAAAGCAGTATCTAAGAGTCATAGTTGAGCATGGAAGCTTAGGAAATGAAAATTCTTTAAAAAAAAAAATAATTTATAAGATCGAGCTAGAAAGCTAAGGGAGCAAATATATGATTGTTGGATTGAAGGGAGACGGTAGCAGACATTTTAGCTCCGGCGGCTTCGTTGGAACGGCAGCTGGCGAATCTCAGATTGAGGGAAGGGATTGTGGTGGCAGCGGAGAATGAGAGGTTGAAGAGAGGGTTTTGGGAGATGAAGGTTCTCGGTAGTCGAATGTGATTGTTGGATTGAAGGGAGACTGAGGTGTGTGGGAGAGACGCCATGTTTTCAGAGAAAAAGAGAGAAGAGAGAGAAAGGACCCCCTCTTTTCTAGAGAGAGAGACTTTTTGATACGAAATAAACTAAAGCTCCCAGTTATTTCTTCTTTTTGACATTTTGGTCCTATAATGAGAAAAATGTCCTTAATGCAAAAATTCAAACTTTTAGGAGTTAAAAAATTAATTTTGCCTTTTTTTAACGGAAAAATGAATGGAAAACGTTTGAGGGACCAATTGTGTCAAAGTTTGGATAACTGAAGGACCAATATGGAATGAAAAATAACTGAGGGACCAATTTGGAACATTGAGCATAATTGAGGGACCAAAATAGGATTTTGACCTTTTAGTTTTTGTGAATAATTTGAGTTGTTTAGATAAAAAAATTGAAAAGTAGATTCTTGGTTGATGAGATTTTTTTTATTGGGATTTGTAATAATCAAAATTTTTTTAAGCTCCAATTTGGAGCTTTTTCTAGAGATGATACTTACTTTTTATTCCTTCATTTTGTATTGATTGAACGAATGAGCCGCTTAAAAAAATTAAAGTTGGTTGGTTCATGTGATGTTAAAATTGTGAAGGATTTGGTCCTGAGTTATAATAACAGTCATTGTCCATGAGTTAAAAACTTGAATAAATTAGAATGATAAAATTATTATATTTGTTATAACTTATATGTTTAAGAAATTAATAATAATTAATAATTAATGTAATAATCTATCTATATCTATATATCTATATCTATCTATATATATCTTCTATATCTATCTATAAATCTATATCTATATCTATATCTATCTATTTATCTATATCTATCTATCTATCTATATTTATATCTATATATCTATATCTATCTATATCTATATATATCTATATCTATATCTATATTCTATATATATCTATATCTATATATCTATATATTCTATATATCTATATATATCTATATCTATATAGCATATAACTTTACACCTGAAGTTGACATGTGGCATCTTCCATGAGAGTGTAAATTCTCTTTTTGGTCACTACTTTACTAAGGGTCTATTTGGGAACTGCTCAAACTAACTCATCTCATCCAAACATTATTTCAAGTCAAAATTGGATGAACAGTGTAGGTTGGGTGTTTGCTGGTCATCTAATCTCATCTAATCTCATTCACATCATCATCTCATCCACAACATCATCTTATTTTTTACATTTATTAAACTATCCCTACTCATATACATATATTTACCTACACTCTANCCCCATATATGTTAAAAAATTTTATGAAGAATGAAAGAAGTTGGCCCCCATTTAAAATAGATATTTATTAATATGAGTAAGCTAACAACTTGGTTCTTGAAAGATCACCGAGTTGACAACTTAGTTTCTGAAATATTAAAATGTACAATTTAGTCTTTGAAATATCAAAATAGTATACCGTTTGAATTTTTCAGGCTAAAAAGTATATTGGTTTGATCTTTCAAAAACTAAATGTGTATTTTAATTTTCCAGACACCGAGTTGTCATTTCGATGATCTTTCAGGGACCAAATTGTAAGTTTACTCTATTAATATATATACATGCATTCTTGATTCCATATTCAACTCAGTGTCCTCTTATTGAATCATATTAAACACAAATAAATTAATACATCTAAATATACGAATATGATGAATATATGGGTCATGAACTAACGATTCATGATAAATACACAGTGATGATTATATATATATATATATATATGATATGATGAAGCACTCAAGCTTGAGTAGGAGAAGGAGCTGGAGAAGCACAGCACTGGCAACAAGTTTTTCCTGAAGGAGGAGGACCACAACACACACATGCTGGACAAAAAGGCCCACCTGGATTAAACCCTGCATTACATACCAATATATAATTAATTAATTAATAATTATAATTTATACCATCCTCTTTCAATTTATTTGTTTACTTATTAAATTTTCATCAATATTGTTAATAATATTATATTATCTTGACATTGATGATAGTTACCATTTAGCTTACTAAATGTATAACAATCACAACATATATTCTAATGAAGTCATTATATCAATTGGTTTCTTATCAGACAATTATAATAACAAACGGGAGAATTAATCATTTAGTCCCTATAATTTACTCTAATTTTTAATTTAGTCCCCACAATTTTATTTTGTAAAATCAGTCTCTATACTTCATAAATATTTAACCTTTAGTCCTTGATACATACATCATCTTGCATGTAATAAAATTATTTTTTAAAAGCTCTTGTAAAATAAATAAATACAATTATAGTTCATTACATACTAATATAGTAATATTAATACTAACAAGATCCATATTTAAGTTTTAATAATTTAATAATAGACTTTCATATAATATTAGTTATCTTTTCATTTCTAAATAAACATTTCTATGACAAATTTTAGTCGTAGGGACTAAAAATTAAACTCTTGCAAAGTATAACTTGATTAAAAAAAAATAAATTACAAATATTCACTACAAGAGAAAACTTGATTTCTGACGGAAATTAGTGAGGGAATTCTTCAAAATTCCGTCACTGATTGAGGATTCTGACGGAATCACTGACGGAACAAATTCGGTCAGAAAAGGCNACATAAATCAAAAGATTAATTTTCCTATTATAAAGCATACATGCTTCAATTGGTACAGAGAAATTCATATATTGAGTAAAATAACAATTTGGTCCCTAAAAAAACACCGAGTTAACAACTCGGTCCTTTAAATATTGAAATACATTGTTTAATTAGTCCCTGAAAGATCTAAATGATATACTCGTTAGTCCCTGAAAAAATCAAACGATATACTCTTTCATCCATGAAAACTAAAAAAAATTAACAAATATATTATTTGGATTTTTTAGAGATAGATTGAGTTGTCAACTCGATATATAGTCTTCTGATAATAATTTATCTAGCTACTAGATAAAGTTGAAGGTAAGAGTTAAGTTTATTACCTAGTGATCTTGGTGGCATCGATGATAGTGATGGCAATGGGGGCAACGATGATAGAGGTGGCAACGACGGCAATGGTGGTAATGACGACAGTGGCGGTAACGACGGCAATGGTGGTGGTGACAATGACGATAGTGGTGGTAGCGATGGCAACGACGGTAATGATCGTGCTGCTGTCACAGAGGGCAAAGTTGGGGCAAAGATGATGGCAGAAATGAAAAGGGTCACCAAAGCACAGCTCAAAGACTTGCTAATCATTGTCATATTGCTTACAACGATATTGAATAAAAAAAGCTTCCTTAAAATTAAACAAGAAGATATGAGATGATGAGAATATGAATATAGTGAAGCATATTTATACTGCTTGCTTCTATTTACGCGTATGACATCATTAAACGACTTCCTTGTGCCGGCATATTTGAAGTGAAATGCACGTTTGAAATGTGGACGACCGAAAGAGGTGGAATCATATAATATAAGATATATTGTATTATTACTCAAAGTTTTCATAGGGATATCGTAAAGTTGAAAATAATACTTGTTTGATTTTATTTGTTATATACATATTTAAAAAAAGTTTTAGATTTGTTTTCTAAGATTATGTATTAAAAGTTATAAAATTGTAATTTATTCAACAAAATTTATTTTATAATTCTTCTTGAAAATATAAAAATGAAAAAAAAATTAATAAATAAAAATCATATATTTTCTTAATTTATAAAATACAAAACACATTATCTTTATTTGCCGATCGAACTTAAAAAGTAGTATTAATAGTTTTTAGTTTTTGAAAACTGTTTTAAAATATTTGATTCAATTCTTGAAAATTTATTATTTATTATAAAAATAAAAAATAAAAAATATAATTTTATTTTAAAAATAAAAAAACAATACAATGATAATATATATTTTGTACTCTAAAAAACTAAGAAGAATATAAAAATTAGTATTTTATTAAAAAATTGTGTAAGTTAATAATATAGAATTAGACAAGACTTGTTTTTAAACTTTTTTTTTTCAATTTTTTGAAATACATTTCGTCAAATAATCTTTTTTAGACGTACTTTATTTATAGTCAAATTTAAAAATCATTTTTAAATATATACATGAATGTGAAAACAAAATTAAAAAATTATTAGGTCAACAAATAATTGTTTAAAAAATAAATAATAAAATCAACTGGTCTCTCTTTAATCAATTAATTTGATATTAATTTCCTCCAATAGATTGTTTTCTAGAAGTTTAAAAATCAGCATCATGTATAGTTAGGTCCGTAACGAAGTTGTTCTCTTCCCGTCATCGACAAGAAACTAATTAAACACGTAAAAAGAAATTAAGCTTGACGTACATGCATGAAAACTTAATTAATGATCTGAAAATTAAACTTGACTGACTAAAAAAAGTCTTTTGACGTACGTGTACACGCATCCATATATATCGTGGCCGAGAAACACTGAGGTTTCATACCTACAAATTAAATAACATTTTAAACTCTACTAATTATCTCCACGAAACCAAACGTCAATTTCTTGGTTATTTACATTAACTTCTTTTCCGGGTTCATCGGAAGGCTCATGAACTATATATATATATAGGAAAAACCAGGTCTAAGTTGTAGCAAAAAGAAAAATTGGTGCGAACAAAGGTTGGTCCAGTTGGTAAGGAGTCGACTCATAACCTACAAAGTCGTGTGTTCGATTCCTACTACCGATGTGAGGGCCTTATTGGTAGGCGATCTGTAAGTACCTCTGTAAGCGCTCATAGAGCCTGGAGGCCTGCCCTAGCCTTGGTGAGCCCCCGAGGCCCAACTCATCTAAACTTTTTTCCAACAAAAAAAAATAAAAAAGAAAAATTGGCAAGGCTCATTAACTCTTGACTGGTTCAGACCAAAATAAATAAATAAAAAATCTTGACTATCTAGTTCTGGTTTAATTTTCATTCTCAAGAATCATATTGTATTTCCCCTCAAACATTGCATCAAAATAGTATGCCCAAAATGCACTTCTGGTCCATTATATTTGGGTAAGTTGCAATCCCATCATTAATAATTTTTTATTGCAATTTTGGTCTTACAAGCTCCTAGGGGGCATTTGGTACATAGATTGAAAAATTAATCACGAGATTATGAGCTCCGAAATAGACTAATTTTACGTTTGGTATATGCAAATTAAAAAATGAATCCTGAAAATATATATTGTATTTCCAGGAATACGTCAATCCTATATTAAATGACTAAATTATCCATGCCAAACCTAGCTAAGTAATTTATTTAGCCTACAAACATTTTCTATCTCTCATCTCATTTATTTAGTATGAGGTGGTTTTTGGACTATTTTGTTATTTTGAAAATTATGGACATTATGTTTTAAAATAGCATTTTTCTTAATCAAATTACTATATTATTTAAAAATTTAAATTATGATACATTTTTTTTATGATGTAGAAACAAATCAAATTTTTAAAAAATATATTATTGTGAATTGTTTTGGAGAATTTCTATATTCGATAAGCTATTATTTTGAGAATAAAAAGGCAAGGATATATTTGGAAAAGTATTAAACATTCCGAGGATTATCAAAGTTAAACCAAACACAAGATTATAACATTTATGAGAATATTACAAAATAATCACATGACTGTTTTAACTTATCCAAACATATTTTTATTTTTTATATTTTTAGGAATTTTATTCTTGGAAATTGAATACCGCTTGTAAATAATCCAAGGAACATGACATTCTCAAGAATATGATTCTTATTCCCAAGAATATGATTCTTGAGAATGAAAAAACAATTCGTGTTAAATGCCCTCTAGAAGTTTTTTATATATCCCAAACATCTTTTTAGTTTGATTTGACTTCAATATATATATTTGCTGAAGGTTTCAACTGAGTAGAAAAAAGACTCGTCAAGAATAATCTATAACTCCGAACTCATTGCATTTAGACTTAAAATGAGAGACATATGACCAATTTCGCTCATTTGACCATGAAACAAGCAACCTGCTTTTAGAGTCTAATTTGACATTGTTTGTTCATGACCTCAATTGAACAAAGAAAAGACTCATCAAAAGCAACATGTACCACTCCAGACTCGTTGCATTCAAACTTAAAACAAAAGAAATATGATATTGTTAGGAAACCAAAGAGTGAAGCTTTTAAAAAACTTATAGGAACAAAATTGTAACAAAAAATAGGTAATTTGTTGGATTGCAACTTATTCCAAACATAAGGGACCAAAAGTATATATTTTGGACTTTGGTCAACTATTACATTTGCCCTAGTTTTAAATAAAGTTGGAGAATTTTTTTTTGCGATTTTTATTTCTATTTTGACATTAGATCAGCTAGAAATTCTAGATTCAAACTAGTACACATTTAAACTCTTAGAATAGATTTTGACATTTAAACTCGTAGAATAGGTCTTGAGGCACCGAATCACGTTAAAAGTTTTTTTTTTTTGTGTATGTTTCTTAGTTTTCTCTCACTTTATTTGTTGTGTGGATTATGCTTCCACCCAACACTTATTTTCACCAAATCATTGATTAATTACTTTATTATTTATTGAAATTGAAACTTAACCAAATTCAAAGAAAAATGTGATTTTCAAAATAAAATTTATGTCACATGTACCATTAGCATAACTTAAATAATTTACATGGATTATTCCTTGATCGATAAAATATGTTTTAGAGCTGATTTATATATACTAGCAAGCCCAAAGTATCAAATTGGTCCCTTCTGTATGGGGTAGGTTTCAAATTGGTCCATTTTCTTTCATTTATTTCAGGACGTTGGTTCTATATAAGTTTCTATGATGTTTTAAATTGGTCTAAAAAATACTTGCGATAATGGATTTAACTTAATTTGTTAGCGATCATAACTGGTAAGAGGAAGAACTCTTCAAGAGATAACACATAGCTTCAAATTCATCACATTTGGACATTAAACAAGAGAGATATAGCCAATTTTACTTGTTTGACCGTGAAACGAGTTATCCACTTTTGGAACTCGATTTGACCCTGTTTATTGATGGTCTCAAAGTATTCATTAAAAGAAACTCAAAGTTCTGAATTCGTCGCATTTAAACTTAAAATAAAAGAGATATGACCACATTAAGTATTTATTAAACCAATTTGAAACATCATGGAAACATGTAGGACTAATTTGAAACAAATGAAAGCTAAGGGACTAATTTGAAACCTACCCCATACATAAGGGACTAATTTGAGACTTTGGCCTACTAGCAAGAAAATATATATTGCCTTGTCAAATATATGTGATTCCAAGTATATATATATATATATATATAGAATCTCGCTGAGCAAAGATTTACTATTATATATTCTCATTACAAACTCTAAAGACAATAAGTGCGAATAAAACAGCATATAACTTCATGAGTTGCAAAGTCGTTGCAACAATTAACATTATCTCTTCTCTTATTTATACAAAAGAAACCTACCGAGAAAATTATTATGATTATATATAGAGAGAGTGATATTACTTATTAGTTATTACTATTATTATTTATTATTTAAAAAAAAAACACATAAAGCTGCCTCGATCTGTTAGTGAAAATTAATTAAGGCATGGGAGGTAGGGTAGGGTTAGGGCAAAAGCAAGGACAACAGTGGTTTAGATAACATTTAGGACATCCGAAAGGTCCTGCAAAATAATTAGATAACAATGTTACACACCAAAATGAAGAAGCATAATATATGTTTTGTTTTGGTAAAGAATCTAACATCATAATATATGTTCTATTAATTAAAACCTCCATATTCCAATAGATGCTTGATTGGAATGGTAAGTATTTTAATTTCTCTAGTTAAGATTTTGGGGGTTCAACTTCAGTTGCACACTACTCATACGTTAGAAGATCAGTTATATTCTTATTATTATAAGACATATCGATTTAAACAAAAATTAGTCATTATTGTCTAGATTATAAAACGTAATGGATAGATGAAAGATATTTTATATTTATAAAAAAGAAAAAACTTACCTTTTGGCTTTTGCATTGGTATTTGAATCTTTTCTAAAATCACGATTTAATCTTTAAATATTGAAAAGGTCAAAGGTCATTTTGGTCCTAACTATATGCCTTAATGTTCATTTTGGTCCATTATGTTTCAAAATATTCAAATTGGTTCTAAATGTTGGCAAAATATTTTATTTTGGACCTAAATATTAGTAAAATATTTTATTTTGGTCCCAAACCATTGAATTTGATTATATTTCTCTCGTCTCTCATTTCAAGTTCAAAGGATTTGTTAGAGGAACTCGTAGCTTTGAATTCGTCGCATTCGAATTTGAAACGAGAGAGATATGATCAACTTTGCTTGTTTGACCATGAAACGAACGGTCTACTTTTGGGACCGTTTTGACCTCGTTTGCTAACATTTCCAACTAGATAGAGAAAGTACTATTCGAGAACAATATGTATCTCTAAACTAATCACATTTGAACTAGAAACAAGTCATATTCAATAGTTTGAGATCAAAATGAAACATTTTGCAACATTTAGAAACAAATTGAACATTTTGAAACATAATAGACCAAAATGAACATTAGGGGATTCATTAGGACCAAAATGACCTTTTAACCTATTGAAAATATACTTTTTATTCCTTATTTTTTCATCTATGCCAACTGTTTAATTAGTTCATAAATGTAACCCAGGCCATGTGTGCTAACTAGTTTATGTTTACAAAAATAAATAAATAAATAATAAGAAAATATATAATTTCAAAATTTATGGAATAAATTATAATTTTAGAACAAATTTAAAATCTAAAAAATATATTTTCTCTTATTAAATAAAACCTCTATATATATAACATTATAGGTAAATTCTAATATGCCAGTTTGAGTATGTATATTAATGCGAGATGACATAATCTCTATTTCTTTTAGTAATTTAATACTGAAAAATAATAAAAAAAAATAACTTTTCTAATCAACCAAAACTACATATAAAGCCACGTAACAAGTTATATTGATGCAAATAAGGTAATAAATTGTATCATAGACTAACCCAACATTATAACCTGTTATGTTGTAATTTGTCATGACATTTTAATTACCCTTAATTATAAAAATAAGGTTCCGAGGTAGGGCTTACGTGGCAGTTGTAGTAACGGTGGTGGTGGCGGTGCCGACGAGGGAGAAGATGCAGCTTCACATGGCAAAGTTGGAGAGAAGATCAATATTATTGCAAAGATGAAAAGAGTCACAAAAGAGAGCCTCACAGAGATACTTGCCATTTTAATTTGCTATATTAACACTTAACCAATTAATTAAAGGTATATCTGTTAAGTGAAACGATTGTGAAGGAGATATTAGAATATGAAAGCAATCACGCATATTTATAAATTATAATGGTTGTGCATGTGTTTAATGTACATGGCCCTTCCGCCGTGAAATTTGAATTTGGACATTGAAATATATGCAATCTATAAAATAGCTAGTAATTAATATATATCCTTGATTTGTTTGCCCTAAGATATAAGTTATGTTTTACAATTATAAGTACGTTGACATCATATATAATCTCATCTCCCGTTTTTATGGTGTTTAATTTAAATATGAAATTATGAATGCTGTTTAATTTCATACTCCTTCCCGCGCAGATTGTGTTTGGCAGGGTTGAAATTTTTTTTTTTTGCTAGATACAGGAATAAACAAAACACCTAACGCGGATGTTAGTTCTTATTCCCATACGTACACCTACTTAAATACTCACACACAATCACGTACTTTCCACCGATGTGGGACTTGAAATCACCACAAGGCAATGCCCCAAGCACGCGTTTTACGCTTCCACCCCAGTTTTACCTCTCACGCACATGCGCACTTAGGACATTGATTTAAAAGAGAAAATGTTAGAAATGTCACATCTCTTCCACTTTTTTTTTCTAATTGTTTTTTTTCTCTAATTGTTTTTTTCTCTCGGCACTATGTCGATCTATAGTGCATTATAGAAGATCCAAATTTGTCACACTTAGCATTTTCACTTTTTTTTTTTTTTTGACATATCATGGCCTCCCATGAGAGGAAAAACAGCCCACCCAAGACAAATTGGAGGGGGGAACGGGAATACAACTAAGGGCTCTAAACAAACAAATCCAAATCGGGCCCTCAACTCCCAAGATCCACTTAGAAAAAGCCCAAAACAACAGGCACCTAAAGTTTGGCAACACACCAAACCAGAAAGACCAAGCAACCAAAAGACACGAAACGGGAACGAGACCGACACACCCAGACTACGAAAATTAAGGGGAAGAAGAACGGCAAGCAAGTTTGTCGTTCAGAAGCGCCGAACGGATCGAGACCGGCATCAGCCAAGTCCAATACCGAGGTAATTCACCCTTGTTCATAAGTTTCGCTACCAAATCCGCAACCATGTTTGTCGTTCGTCTAACCCATTTGATTTCAATGTTGTTGTTCCCTCCGATCATACTCCTGACATCCGCCATGCATGCTTGAATCTGCCACGGAACCGGTGAGTCATTGCAACCCTTGACAACATCAGCACAATCGGATTCGATGATTATCTTGTGAGGTTCAAAAGCTTTCGCAAAGGAGACCGCCTCACATAGCGCGATAGCCTCGGCGACGATAGGGGAGTTGCAGACAACAGGTTTAGCAAAGCCCGTGAGAAAGATTCCGAATTCATCTCTGGCAATAATTGCGATAGAGCCTCGCAAGGTGAGAGAGTTAAAAGCTGCATCGATATTTAATTTTACTGCTTCTGGTGGGGGTGGGGACCAAACTTCTCTATTAGGCCGGGAAAGTAAGGGGGGAGCACTCGGGGGAAGATTCCCCCCATACAAATTGGCACTGACGAATTCCTAGTTATCTTCCATAGCACACTGAAGAATATAAGAGGGGTTAACTTTTTGATTTTCAAAAATAAATTTGTTCCTTCCATTCCAAATCCCCCAAAGAATGTTGAAAAATAGAGCAGTTAGGGAGTCACTGTTATCCCCTCCAGAGGTATCATTTAGGTCGATCTTCTCCCTTACCCAGGTCTTAATATCAGTAGATGCTAAGTTCTCCATAGGCCATTGGAACGTTGACCCAAACCACACAGCAATAACCCAAGGGCATCTTAAGAAAATATGCTCAACGGATTCACTCTCCCTAGAACAAATAGGACAGCAACTCAAAACCCTTAACCCACGTCTCTGCAAATTGACGTTAGAAGGAATTGCCCCTGTTAAGAGTCGCCATATAAAATTTTTAACTTTAGGTGTCACTTGAGCTTTCCAGACACCCTTCCAAAGGGAATCATCATGGTTGCTGCTGGCATTATCAATACTGTTAGGGTCACCTACATCCATCAAAGCCATTTTATACCCCGACCGAACATTATAGGACCCATCCCTTGAATAGGGCCAATATGCAGTGTCTTCCTGTAAATGGGAATATATAGGAGTAGCAAGAACCTTCATTGCCATACCCCTAGGGAGGAGTTGATTAACTTTCCCAAGATCCCAATTGTCATGCTCATTAGTAAGCAACACACTCACTGTGGAGTCCTGCACAACGTCATCCTGCACCCATAATCTCTCCCCACTATGCAACCATCTGTCCCCACACACTCTAATCTTTAGCCCATTTTTGATGTGTCAGGCTTTGTGTCTGTTAATAAAATCCCTGCCTTTAAGCACGCTTACCCATCCCCAGGAAGCGTTCCTACCCTTCATTGCCTCCCAGACAGAAGAATTAGGAAAATAGATTCCTTTCAAGACTTTTGCCCAAAGTGCCCCAAGGTTGTTGTGTAACCTCCAGACCTGCTTAGAGATAAGGGCCATGTTCATAGCATGTAAGTCCCTGAAACCCATGCCACCCTCCACTTTTGCTTTCTTGAGATAAGACCATTTAGTCCAATGAATACCTCTGTCCTTTCCTGAGCTCCTCCACCAGAACTTGGCCATCATGCTTGAGATCTTGTTGCAAAAAGTTTTAGGAATAACGAACACTGACATGATGTAGGAGGGGATGGCCTGGATGACGGATTTAATGAGCACTTCTTTACCAGCCTGAGAGAGGTAGTGTTCCTTCCACCCTTGGATCTTGTTCCAAATCTTGTCTTTCAGCCAAGTTAGGGCTTGGGTTTTTGACCCTTGCCAATTCCCAGGTAAACCCAAATACTTCGTAGGTGTAATGGCAATAGGCATCCCCAAAATTCTGGATATCTCCTGTTTAGTATTGTCTCCCACATCCCTACTAAAAAGTGATGGAGATTGTGCCCTAGGGCCAATCATTTTATTTATGTGTTATTTGAACATATGTATTTCTTGATTAATTTATAGAGATAAATTATGTTGTTATCATATTATTAGCATGTTTACTATGATAGCGTCCTTGATTAATTATAAGATAATTAATCTAAAACTGTCCCTGGTCGATCATTCACGTGGGAACGTAAATGAACTAAGACCAGCATGACCTCGGTGTATAGAGATACATGCACTAGATGCTTCTCGAGAGCCATGGTG
>QANZ01022584.1:101182-122166 GCA_003254925.1 Chamaecrista fasciculata
AAGTTTAATATTATAAATCAAAAGATAATTAGGGATATCTAAGAGATATCCCATATCTTAGGATATCCTGATTGGATTAGGATTCCCCAAACTAGGAATGAGAACACTATAAATAGGGCCCCTAGGCGCCTATTTGGAGTACACACAATTCACAACTTAGATTGATTCTTGGTTAGACCAAAGAATTCGCCTAGTGCATCTATAGAGAGTGAAAATTCGCCAATCCCATATAATCTTGATAATCAAGAACACTTCTTGATTACTCAAGAACTATAGATATAGTCCCGTTTTCACTTGGAAAGAAGTGAAGGAGGCTAGCACCTAGGCATCTGCCAAACTGCTCGTGTGGATTACTGGTAGAGGAAGGACACACTGTGGACTTCTCAAATTCGCAAATTCGACAAGTCACCGATCAAAGCTAGGTAAACATCTTTCCTAAAACTGGTATAAACATAGTTAGTGGATCCTGGAAGGAATCACAGAGTTTGTTTTAATTACGTTTTAGTCCCTAGAAAAAATTTTATTTTTTCCCTTCCGCTGCGCTCCCTCTGTGATTTCCCAACAAAAAGCAGTTCAGACTTAGACACATTAATTCTCTGCCCCGATGCACGGGAATAGACGTTCAACACATTAAGCAGGGTGTAGGCTTCTTCGACTCTTGCTTGTGTCATGATCATAGAGTCATCGGCGAACATTAGATGTGTTAAAGTGGGGCACGTCCTAGCCAACTTGATCCCCGAGAGGTTTCCATTGGCTCTAGCGGTGGTAAGTAGAGCAGACAGACCCTCAGCAGCCAAAATGAACAGGTAGGGGGACAAAGGGTCCCCCTGTCTTAACCCCCTCCCAGGAAGAAAACCCTCACCAAGCTCGCCATTGAATTTGACCCTATAAGTAACCGTAGAAACGCAGGCCATTGTCATCTTAATCCAGTGTTCACCGAACCCAAAAGCCTTCATTATCTCAGCCAAGAAATTCCATTCAAGCCTGTCGTAGGCTTTACTCATGTCCAGTTTAACCACCAGGGAGTTTGGTTTCATTCCCCTGGTAGGCTTTAGACTATGAAAAATTTCATGAGCCATAATAATATTGTCCTGGATTTGCCTACCGGACACAAAGGCACTCTGTGTATCAGAAATCAGCCCCTGCAGAGTAGTTTTTAATCTATCTGCTATTACCTTCGAAATAATCTTGTAGATGAAATTACAACAGCTGATAGGTCGGAATTGTCCCACTTCCTCAGGCCTGTCTACCTTTGGAATTAGAGTGATATGAGTTTCATTGATTTCTTTAGGGAAATTTGCATTGGAAAAGAAAAAACTCACCAGATCCACCACATCCCTCTTGATAGAATCCCAATGTCTCTGATAGAAAAGCCCATTGAGGCCATCCGGGCCAGGGGCTTTGTTTGCACCCAAGCCAAAAACAACTTTCTTCACTTCCCATTCCTCCACAGGTCTGATCAACTTTTGGTTTGTATCATCATCAATCTTAGGCTGGATCAGGGGGATAATATCCAGAGGGTTAGTTGGATTAGATGATTCAAATAATTCTGAGAAATGTTTTTTAATCAGGTTCTGCAGATCGGTCACATCCTCAATCCAAGTTCCTTCACTGTCTTTCAACCTGGTGACTCTGCTTCTTGCTCTTCTCTGAAGGGTGGTGGCATGGAAGTATTTTGAGTTTTTATCCCCTCCTTTAAGCCACTGCAGCCTCGATCTCGCTTTCCAGTAAAGCTCTTCTTGTTCCCACAGCCTCCCAATATCCTCCTTACATCTCTTAATTTCACCAAGCTTCTCGGGACCATCACAACCCTGTTCTAAGCACATGAGTTTCTTCTTCAGCTTTGCTATCTGAATAGGCGCTTTTTTAAACTTCTGTGTACTCCAATTCTCAAGCCCCTCCCTTACATTTTTTATTTTCTCAGTGATTGAGCCCGAGAGGGGGCTCCCCCAGCTATTGTTGATGATGATAGGTAATTCCTCATGTCCTTCCCAATATTCTTCATAGATGAATCTTTTCTTTCTGCTCACATTTCTTCTTTGCAGCTGTAGTATAAGAGGAGAGTGGTCCAAACCGATGGCCGGGAGAGCAGTCAACGTCGCGTCGGGGAAATTGAAATGCCAGGGACCATTGCACATCATTCGATCGATTCTCTCTTGCACTAAACCATCCTCTCTGTTGTTACTCCAAGTATACTTGCAGCCCTTCAACTCCATATCCAGCAGATTATTGTAATCTACAAAATTCCTGAAAATTTCAATGCTTCTGTTGTCACTGGGCTTAAGCCCACGCTTTTCATTTTGTGAAAGAATAGAATTGAAATCCCCACAGCATAACCATGCTTAGTTTCGAGGAACACGCAGACTGGAAATTTTTTCCCACACTAAATTCCTTAAACTGGCAATAGGTTCACCATAAACTCCAGTAACATAACCAGAAAAACTACTTTCATTCATCTCCACTTTAGCGTGGATAAAATTTTTACAAAACGCTAGCACCGAGACACATAGATCATTGTTCCAAAGAAGGGCTAAACCGCCTGAACTACCACAAGCATCTACAACAAAGCCATTATCAAAAGCGAGGATTCTTCTAAGGTTATCCACTTTCCTCCTTCTGGCTTTAGTTTCACATAAAAATAAAAGAGATGACTTTAGTTCCAACTCCTTCTGTCGTGCATCCAGTGTCAGTTCCTTGTGTATCTTGGAGGAGAAGTTTCTTCAAGACTGGTTCTTTGCTACTCCCACACTCTGATTCCTCACGCATACGCTTTAACTTCAGACGTTCCCCAAACCCTGCCAGCATCTCATTCGTTTCCCCTCCACAGACCATAGATGCACCATACCCAGACTTTGTCAACCTCGAGTTTGGACTGTCTCCCTCGGTATCCTCTGGGAACACCACAAAATATGGTGTTTGAGGCTTGGTCTTTAGTCGCTCCCTAGGCCCCCATATAACTAGCTCCATATTGGTGGGCTGCTGTGAGGAAGTAGGCCCAAGGTATGGAGTGTGTTTTTGTATCCCACCTTGGATAGCTCTTCTACACTTTTCGATGTCACCCGGCCCCATGTCTATGTCCAGTTCACTTATTCCTTCCTCACTTTGGTTCGTTGGCCCTCTTTTTTCTGGAGAAAGTGTGTCAAGGATAATAACAGGCTTGGCCAGCCCAATATCTTCGTGTTCCAGGTCCAGGTCCTTTAGTTTCATTGGGCCCAATCCAGGACGGCAGCGCCTTTCCTTTAAATCGATCCGGGTCAGATTTTCATTTGGGCCTTCCTCAGGAATTGTGTCATCAACCTTGTCAATAGCCCCTATTCCAGCTTTCTCCTTCCCTTTTCGAGTGTTCGTACCACAATCCACGTGCTCGCTCCTCCTTGTCACTTCTTCCTTTCCAAAATCAGGCCTAGGAGGATAAGTGTATGTACGTTTCCTCTCAGAGGGGTTCGCCGCCACCTTTTGTGTCACTTCATAGCTCTCACAACCTGCTATAGTCCTTTCCCCCCTACCATACCCACTTTTTTCTCCACCTGCCATTTCTTGATATCTGCCATCCCTACTCTTTGCCGTCGGCGCGTGCCAGTCACCTTCCTCTTCATTTGCCATTTTCATCCCCGCGATAACGTCTGCAATCGGCTTCAGCGGTGCTACACCCAAACCTGGACCAAACCTTGGCTTTTTGGGATCCCATAAAGCCATCTGCATTTCCAGCTTGCAGTCCTTTTTGCAGTGTCCCAATCTTTCGCAATTGTAGCAGAAATCTTGAAGCTTTTCATAATGAATCCAGACCCATGTCTTTCGCATATCCCTTCGTGGAATCCAGAAACCTGTTATGAGCGGTTGTTTGATATTCACCAACACTTTTGCTCGTAAGAAACCTCTTACAATCTTGTTCCCTATCAACGGGTCTTCCACTTCAGTTATTTCTCCCACCTTTTCCGCTATTTTCCTTGCATTTGCTAGCGACATACCCTCCAGCGGAACCCCATGCATCTGAATCCAAAACGGACTGAAGCTGTAGTCAACTTCGTGGATAGAAAACTCAGGAACCCATCTATGCAAACATAACAAGCTCCCTAGAATATTCCACGGGGCATCTTCCATAATCTTCCTCGGTGTTGCAGCCTCCATAATCTTCCATAAGCACATTGATTCCCTTCCCTGTGCACATTGAGTAATCCTAGTAGAATAAAAAGAAGCGAGGCATGACCTACAGATAGTAATCAAGGGAGCCAAATGATGGTAATCATCAACAAAATCACTGTTAAGGAGACTAACAAGTGTTAAGCAATCCGACTCAATCCACATACATGATGGAAATTAAGGTTAGCAACCATCTTAATACCCAAAACAGCAACCCAAGTTTCAGCTAACATGCAAGAGCCATAACCCATAAATTTATAAAAACCTTTAATACAATTTCCAAATTGGTCCCTAACTATGCCGCCCACTACAGTATTATGATTATCCTGATTATGAGCTCTATCAATATTAATTTTAATCCAAGATGGAGGGGGAGTCCAATTAACAAGAATAGTAGACTGAGAGGCAATAGGACTGTGCAAACAATCATTTGCCAAAAAGAATAATTATGCAGCATTATTTTTGGCTTGTGTGAAAGTCAACACAGGTGAAGGAGTAGCTAATTGGAATGCTTTTTTATTTCTAGTTAACCAAAAGTTCCAAAGGATAAAGACAAACATTGTTCCAAAAGGAATATAATATTGAGGGAGGAAGAAACTTGAATAGACGCATTTACACAAAGCCAAACAGAAAAATCATGGCAGGTATCAAAGTTAGGAGTAAAGAATTGGTTCCAAGCACTTTTGGAGAAATGGCACTCAAAGAACAAGTGTAGTTTTGACAATGGTTGTCGTAGCTTGGGTAGTTTGAATAATACAAACATTGTCTTAATTCCAAAGGTGGAGAAGCCTGAGATTGTGAATCAATTCAGGCCCATAAGATTGTGTAATTTTGCTTATAAGGTGGTGGCAAGAATTATGGTGACTAGAATGAAGGATTTGTTGCCACTGGTTATTTCTGAGAATCAAAGAGCATTCATTCCTGGAAGGTTAATTCATGATACTGTCTTTATTTCTCAGGAAGTGTATCATCACTTAAAGAATAAAAGAAGTGGAGGCAGGGGTGAGTTGGCTCTTAAAATGGATATGAAAAAAGCCTATGATAGGGTGGAGTGGGATTTCCTTGAAGCAGTAATGTTGAGGCTTGGTTTTTGTGAGAAGTGGGTGAGCAGAATTATGGATTGTTTTACTTCTGTTAATTACAGTATCATTCTTGCTGGTAATAAAGTTGCTTCCTTTAGGCCTAACAAGGGGTTGAGGCAGGGTGATCCATTATCACCTTATCTCTTCTTGTTTGTTTCTGATGTTTTGTCTGAAATGGTCTCTGCTGCTGCTGCTAATAGGAGCTTGAAGTTTGAAATTAGCTAGAAGATGTCATGAGGTAACTCACTATTTTTTTTTTTGCGAATGATGCACTTTTCTTCTTTTATGCTACTTAGGAAAATTGTAGTACTTTGAAGTGTTTGTTGGATGTTTATTGTGAGGCCTCGGGTCAGGAAGCAAATTTACAGAAGTCTGGGGTATTTTTCTCTAGTAACACGTGTGTTGGTGCAAAGGAAATGGTGTGTACTATTCTTCATATTAATGCTACTGCTAATCCTAGCCAATATTTGGGGGTTCCTGCTATTTGGGAGCACTCTAAGTGTGCTGCATTGTCTTTTGTGAAAGACAAGGTCTCTAAAAGGGTTAATAGTTGGACAAGATAAAATCTGTTATAAATGTGATTCCAGCTTACATTATGAATTGCTTTTTGTTGAAAAAAAAAATGTAGAGAGATTGATGCTATGATAGCTAATTTCTGGTGGGGACAGCAGTGGATGAAGGTAGAATACATTGGGTTGCTTGGAGGAATTTAACTAAGGCTAAAAACTATGGTGGTTTAGGCTTTAGAGATTTCTCTTGTTTCAACCTTGCTTTACTAGCTAAACAGGCTTGGAGAATTGTTTTTTGCCCCAATGATCCTTGGGTTAGGATTTTAAAAGGAATTTGCTTTCCTAATGGTGATTTTTTACATGTTGGGAAAGGCTCAAGAGCTTCTTGGGCTTGGTCTAGCATCCTTGCTAGTAGAGATTTGCTTTTGAAGGGCCTCTTTTGGAAGGTTGGTGATGGCTCAAGGATTGATATTTGGAAGGATAAATGGGTTCCGGGTCTTCATAATGGTCAGCTTTCTATTGGAGATGTTGGTAGAATGTTTGATGTTGTGAAGGTTGGTGACCTTATCTCTAATGGAAGATGGAAGCTTGATGCTGTTAATCAATGGTTGATGCCCTCTAAAATTGATGTTATTTGTAGTATTCCTATTCCTAGTAGAAGTAGAGCTGATTCTCTAGTGTGGTCAAAAAATAGGGATGACATCTATAATGTGAAAAGTGGTTATTATTTTGCTAAAGATCTTGTTGAAGTGGAGGTTTGTTCTAGGGCTAGCTCTTCAGTGTTACCTTCTTGGGATTGGAAACTTGTATGGAAGTGTTTCTGTCCTCCAAAGGTGTTGTTTCTTTGGAGGGCTTGCTCTGGAGCCTTGACGACTAATGGATCTTGCTATGGAGAAGATGTAATGTTATCCCAGTCTGTCCTTTATGTGGTGAAAGTGATGAAACCATTGAGCATGCTCTTCTTCTGTGCAGTCATGCTAGGCGAATCTGGTATGGATCTCCTTTGTCTATTAGGATAGATCCTATGTGTGTTACATCTTTTCATTTCTGGCTTGAAGATTTGCTGAAAAAATGCATGAATGACTGGGATTATCTGAGTTGTTGTATTGCTTTCTGCTGTTGGATGATCTTGAAAAAAAGATGTGAGGTTGTTTTTGAATGTTGTGAGATGTCTGTTGTGGAAGTGTGTGAAAATATTGCTTTTCTGGTTTGTGAATACTCTTGTAAGATTGCCAAAGATTCTGTTTTCTCTGGAAACCAAAATTCTTCTTCTATTGGTGTGGCTTTTTTGGTTAGGGATTCAAATGGGTCTTTGGTGGATGGTTTTGAGGATAGGGTGTGTGTTTATTCTGTCTTAGGAGGATGTGCCCTAGGGATTGAGTTGTTAACCCCCATTCTCTTTGTTGTCTATTTTGTATATTGATTCTGATTTTGATGTTATTGGTATTGGCTGATGTATAGGCTGTTGTTTTGTTTTTTCTGATTGGTCTTTGTACTAGTTTTGTGGTTTATAAAGTCATTTCCTTCGGCAAAAAAAAAAAAAAGCTTCTTAATTCAGACCAAACCATCTTAATTAAATAATTACCTATTTTCATGAAATCTCAAACTCTTTCTTTTCTCTCAATTTGCTCATGCAACGCTAACCTATCATCTCAAGCCTTTCCTTCTACAATTCAACTTCTATTAGAAATGGCAAAATACTTGCAGAGTGGCAGTAATTGAAATCGAAATTAGGTCAAAGTACAAATTTGGTCTCATATCTTTTGTTGAGTTCCCAATTTAGTTTTGTATATTTTTTTGTTGCACTTTTGGTCCCATATCTTTGCAAAAGGTCCCATTTCATTTTTGGTTCCATATCTTTTGGTCAATTTGCAGAATTGGTCTCATATCTTTGCAAAATGATCAACCGCTAATTGATCTTTTTGCAAAGATATAGGTCCGCTTCTGCACCTGACCCTAAGATATAGGACTAACTCTGCAATTGACCCAAAGATACGAGACCAAATTTGCAATAATAAAATATATGAGACCAAATTGGAAACTTACTCAAAAATATGAGACCAAATGTGTAACAAAAAAAATTATGAGATCAAATCGAGAACTAAGCAAAAAATATGGGACTAAATTTACACTTTGATCTAAAAATTAAAAAAGAAAATTGCAAGTATAATTACATAGCATCGTTTATTGAAAATTATTTTATTATGAGATAAAAATAATCAATCAAATTCAATACATATATACATATATACATGGAAAATCCGCTACCATTATTACAAGTAATACAACGAGTTCTTCTCTCCTAATTTCCTAGGATCAAATATCCAAGTCATCTAATTAAGAGAGAGTGAGAAGACTCAAAAGTGTTCTCTTATTCCATACTAATTAAAAATAAATTAGCACATCTGAATATAAGAATATATATGATGGATAGATCACATGAACTAATAATTCATGGATACATAGTGATGAAGATTATATTATATATGAAGGCACTCAAGCTTGAGTGGGAGAAGGAGCTGGAAACACACAACACTCACATGCAGGACAAAAAGGCTCTCCTGGATGGAACCCTGCATGCATGACAATAATTAATCATGAGAAATTAACAAATATATAATTAATACCAGCTTTTATATTTGTTTATTTATTAAAATTTAAAATATTGTAAATAATAGTGAACACTTAGACATAAAATGACAAATCATATAGCTTTCCTAACTTTTTGGGATCTATATGTAGCTTTTCTAACTTTTTGGATCTTATGAAGAATCGAACTATATATAGTGTTATCAATTTCATTTTGGTTCAAAAATTATATTTTTTAATATTCAGGAAATAAATTGTAATTTTCAAAGAAATTCAGAAACTAAAAAATAAATTTTCTTTAATCATTAAAGTTAATTAAAGGCAACTATATATAGCTAAGTTTATTACCTAGCGATCGTGCAGTGGTGGCATTGTTGATAGAGATGGAAATGGTGGCATTGATGATCGTGGTGGCATCGATGGTAGAGATGGAAATGGTGGCATTATTGATGATCGTGGTGGCATCGATGGCAGAGATGGAAATGGTGGCAGCGATGATCGTGATGGAAATGGCGGTAACGATGACGGCAGTGGCGGTAGTGATGGCAATGGTGGTAACAATCGTGCTGCTGCAGACAAAGTTGGGGCAAAGATCATGGTTGCAAATTGCGGTTGCGGTTGCGGATGCGGTTGCGTTGCGTTTACTGCGGTTGCGGGTGTTGCAATATAGGTTGCGACTGTTGCGGTGTAGTCGTTGCGGTCTGATGCGGGTTGCGGCCATCACCGCAACAGCAATATTGCGGGCGCAATTGCGGTTGCGGACCGCAATTTGCAACCATGGCAAAGATCATGGCAGAAATGAAAATGGTCACCAAAGCACAGCTCAAAGACTTGTTTATTGCCATATTGCTTACAAAAATATTGAACAATAGTAGAAATAGAAAAGCTTTCTTAAAACAAGATGATGAAATGATGAGAATATATATGAACATATATAGTGAAGCATATTTATATATATATAGTGCTTCTAATTACGCGTATGACATCATTAAACGGACTTCCTTCTGCGGCGCATATTTGAATTGTGTGTGAAACGTTAGAAATTTAGGGCATGTATAAATATAAAATTATAAATAGCGTTTTTTATCAAACAATAATTATTAGGTTAACATATGTTTGTCAAAAACACAATATTTTTTTAAAAACAACAAAATCAATAGGTGTTTGTTGCATCAATTTTATCTTTCCTCTTTTTGAAAACCCAAAAAAAAAATCATCTTTCCTCCAATGAATTGTTCTTTCTAGAAGTTTAAAAATCAACGTTTAGTTAGGTTTGTAACGAAGTTGTTCTCTTTCCGTCAATGAATTAAACACATAAAAAGGAGAAATTAAGCTTGACAATTGACATGCATGTAAACTAATTAGGAAAAGTCTTTTGACGTGTAGACTATTCCAATCGAGGTCAAGAAAATTAATCTGAGGTTTCATATCTACAAACTAAATAACATTTTGTCCCCACGGAACGAAAGGTCAATTTTTTCGATGGAGTTATTTTATGTTAAAGTGTACTTTTGATATATCTTATAATTTTTATTTTGGTCTTATAAACTTTTATTTTTAGTTTTTGCAATTTTGGTCTTAAATCTTTGCAAAAAACATTAAATTTGGTCTTGTAATGTTACTTTTAGTCTCATATCTTTTGATAATGTTACAAAATTAGTCTTAGTGTCTTTGTAAAAAAATTTCACCATCAGTCTCACCTGACCCAAATGGGATTATTTTGCACATGACCCAATTATATAAGACCAATTATACAACCTGGCTAAAAGATACAAAACCAAGTCTAAAACTTGGTCAAAAGATATGAAATCAATTTTGCAATCCAACCTAAAGATATGAGATCAAAAATATGAAATCAATTACGTCCACTATTTTTTTTTTCCCGAGTTCATCGGAAGAATCATACGCGGTAAAAATTGGTAAAAAGCTATGAAGCATGGACACTGACACGGACACGGGACACGACACGGACACGGACACAGCGACACGTCAAACTCTCAAAATTACGCGACACGACACGGCATATATTTATATATATAAATAATTAAATATTCATAATTTTTAATGAAAAAATTAAAAATTACAATTTTTATTCATAATATATGTCATATCTATTATTATTTTCTCTTGCCTATCATGTTAAAGTTACAAAAAATTGATTTATATTCTAAAATTTATGGATATGTGTCGTGTCGGTGTCATACGAGTGTCGGACACTGACACGTGTCTGACACGGCGACACGCCTTCAAAATGAAGTGTCCATGCTTCCTAGGTAAAAAGCATCAAGTGATGCTGTAATTGATTTTTTCTTAGTATACGAATAAAAGAAACATTCATTAACCACATAGTGTGGGTTTAGTGGTTTTCTGACTAAGTGATAGAAGTTTAAATTCTATCTTTGGATATGAAAATTATTTTGTAGTTAGCCGTTTATTTTTAAGTGGACGGAGGGCCCACGACAGAAAGATTAATCACTATTTTCGACAAAGAATACATTTAGTTTATAAAAAAAAAAAAAGAAACATGCATTATTCAGAGGCAGAATTACCTTTTTGATCCTATATGTTTACTTAATTATTAATATATTTGTTCTTTAATTTTAATTAATTTAGTTTAGCTCATTTTCAAGAAAAACTATGTGACTAAAAAAAATTATGATTATATTATTATTTATAAAATAGCAATAGCATTGTACAAGTGCTAAAATAAATAGACCCACTGAATCTCAATAGCTGAACACATTTTAATAGGTCAAAATTTCCTTTTACTCCTTAAATAATTTGATTAGTTTTATTTTTGACTTAAACCTATTTTTTTGTTCCGTTTTAGTTTTAAGACTTTCACGTTTGTTTTGTTTTATTTCCTGAAATGCAATTTCGTATAATTTCTACTGTTATTATTTCTAATTTCAATAGTTGAGATGTACTATTTAATTTCTCTCTTATATATGTTATATATCATTTTTTTTGCTCCTATGTGTCATAATAACAGAGTTAATAAAGAGAGAAAAATCACTCTAAAAAAAATAAACTAACTACAAATTTATCTTACAACTGAGAAGAATTTTTTCCTCTTTTTACCACAAAATTAACTAAAAGTTTATCTATTAATTCCGTTTTTTATTATTGTTGCCTTCTCTTTTATATGTTCATATCCTCTGCTACCCAAAAATTTGAAAATGAAAAAATTTTAGATAGTTGATAAAGATTGCATCAGTTAATAAAGAATCAACTACTTACAAATCGTGGGTTCGATTCTAATGATCGATGTGATAGTGGAAAAATATATATATATATATTTTAGACACTTTTACCAAAACAATTAATTTTCGTATTAATTATGGCCCAAACACATTAGACTCTTTCTAGGAACTTTGGAGTTAGGTGAATCTTTTTTTCCTGGAAAAAAGTTTGCTCATTGCTTTCGGTTAGAGTACTTAAAGGACCTATAAGCCCACAAAGGGTACACCTACATATATACCAGTTTGGGCTGATATGTTATTCTAAGTTGGGTAAAATAGATACATGGGGAACCACCTAATTGCCTAAAGGACCTTTGGCTATTTGGTTGGAGTTATATTCTCTGAACAAGAAGTCATGGGTTCGAATTGGCAAGATGAAACAAATTATTATTATTATTTACTAATATGATGAGGTATTTCAAAATACCTTTCTTTTATTGTAAACTTTGTTTTTTTTTCCAGAGAACAAAATATTCAATCTAATCTAATATATAGGACTAATAGCATAGGTCTATTAGATTGACTGTTTGAGCCTGCCACGTGGCCTGTAGCATTAACTGTATTAATTACTAATAGGCCAATTGTAATTCAACACATATGTATTTTGCATTCAATTTTCATGGTCAATTAATTATGGTAATTAATATTTCTTATGTGGCATATGAAAATGCTACCGTGGATAATTATTAATTAACTGGAAATGATGAGCTGGACAAAAAAATGCCAATTGTCACGTATATAATTGCCATGTAATACATAATTGATTACACGCATGCAACCCACGGGTCCTGTCACCGTTTTTAACATGGAAATTTATCAATAGGTCATAATCACATTGATTATAATTGATAAATGAATGAATAGTGATCAATGGTAATTATATGTTATCAAAAAAGGTAATATATATAGACAAATTCCTACAATTCCGATTAGGATTGGTATTGTCATTAATCACATTTAGTTGTTTGTTCCAGTAATACTCACTCTGCCGAAAACATATGTGTATGTCATGGCATAAATGTCGTCAATTGTTATTTCGAGTTAATGAGGCTTTGCATTTCAAAACCAGTTATAAATAGCTGCAGAGAAATGATATGCATTCATCATCACCATCAACTGAAACTCGGTATATTCAAGTTATTGTTCAAACAAGCTTTGCAATGGTCGGAAAGTTTGTTCCTATTTCCTCCATTGGGCCTACCAAGTCCAACATTACGTTGAAGGCAGGTGTTGTGCGCCTTTGGTGGATGCCTTCGTTCAGCAATGACACATCCCCAGATGCGGCAGAGGGAATGTATGAGATGGTCCTGTGCGACAAAACGGTATAATATATGGTTGTTTTATTCAAAACTGCATTCATCAATTTTGTTAGATATGTCAATACGATTGAGAGACATTGCATGCTTTTCCATGTTATAAAATCTATTTTTCAGAATGGATTGATACAAGCTACTATTAAGAGTATCCAGATGAAGAAATTCAAAAACTTAATGAAGGAATGTGACGTATATGTCATATCTCAGTTTGTTGTTGGTCAAAACAGCAGTAATTTCCGCGCCACTCACCATGATTACAGATTGACATTCCAAACCAGCACTCGAATAGCCAAGGTGCAGGATGATCCTGAAATTGATCGTTATGGAATTTGATGCTGTGCCATTTCACTGTGTAACAGACAAGCATACAAACTTGAACTATTTGATTGGTAACAATTCACATTATTATGTTGATCTCACTATTTGTAATAGCATATTAGTTTGAATATATGAAAATGATTGATAACTTCACTGACAGATTCTGAATTTCTATGTTTACAGATGTTATGGGTAAATTATGTGGTGTATCTGAGGTTATTGAGACTGTAGAATTAACAGGAAAGAAGAAGCGCATTACAATTGACATTCACGATAAGGAGTATGTTATATATTTTTTTTATAAGTAATCTGTTTAGTTACAATTGCAAATGCGATACACAAAGTATTACAAGTATGTACCAATACTCATTTGATGTATTTATGTGGCAGGAAGAACATGGTGTCTGTAACATTGTGGGACAATTTTGTGAACAGATTCAAATGGCTTGAAAAAATAAGGAAGTTCCTGTCATAATAGTCGTTCAATGGGCCCGTATAAAGGAATTTAATGGTGTTCGACAGGTCACAAATTCCATGTATGCTACACGACTGATAATGAATGCTGAAACACCTTTGTTTCAAAATTTTGTAGCAGCACTCAACCCAGAAGAATTAATGTCACCAAGTGCTACAGCTTCAAATGGTGATCTCTCATTCGCAGGGGTCCCATATGTTTCAGTCAATGAGTTGTATGATGCTGAGGATAATACTATATTTTGCATTGTTGCTACTTTGTTGAAGGTTGATACTGATAATGGATGGTTTTATCCGTCCTGCAAAAGATGCTCAGTCAAGATCAAGTCTGATGGCAAAGGCGTGTTTTCAATTTTATAGCAGTTGTGTGAACATGTGAGTACAACCTATCATGCATAATTTGTAACGATATGCTATGTTTTTAGTTCTGAGTATGTAATTTCTGTGTTTATTTTGCTATTTTTTTGAATTTTAAAATTGTGAGAGTGTTATTAAAATGCCAGATACAAAGTAACACTAATGGTGATTGACGATTCTGGGACTCCAATGCTAACTCTGTGGGACCGTGATTGCGCAAAGTTTATTGGTGTATCTGCTGATCATCTTATTAGTACAACCCTTAAGGTAATTAGCATATATTAAAGAAAATCAAGATAGAGAAGAAGTAGTATCGATGAAAATGTGGTGTCAAGATGGTCTTTGTTTGCAGTCGATGTTTTCAATTTCAGTTTATGGTTTCCTTTTCATGGTTTATTTTCATGAGTCAGATGTTTGGTTTTATTTCCATGTATTACCTCTAGATGTGCTCAGTTTCACATCTAGAGATTTCTTTGATGAATAATATTGGTGCACTTTTATGTTTGCAGAATTTGTATCTTGATTTTATAACATACTATACATGAGAAATTTATGCATCAGAAACTTCAATTTCCATAAATAACCCAATTAAGGTCTTATCTTCCGCAAATGGTTGTTCTATAATGACGTCCAATATTTAAATATTAAGCACAATAATATACGATGCAAATTTGTTGTTTCCCTTTTAAGTTATTTTCACATGGTCAAATTTTATATATGTATTGAATGCAGAATTCAAAGATTGTTTACAAAAAAAATTAGGATACAATGAAAAATGTAAAAATAAGCTTATATCAGAGGAAGTTAAACAATAACGAAATGATATATTTAGACACAAGTAAATTAATTGAAATTAGAAAAAACATGTAGTAGATAAAAGAAAAGATATGTAGAAAGTTTAATGAATAAACTAAATTTTATGGAGAAGATCAAAGAAAAAAAATGTAGAAAATGTGATGAATAAAGAATAAAGTATGAATGAAAAAATATTTAGATTGAAAAGTCCCTTCACTTTTATATTGCTTAGCATCTGCAATTCTTAGTGTTTTATGTATGAAAATTAATTATGAATTATAAAGATATAATATAAAAAGTTGGTCACTATCTCAGTATCACATATTTATTTGTATGATTGATTGTAAATTTGTTAAGTTGTGAAATTTGAATGGAAAATCAATCACAATATTTTGAAATACATTATTAATAATGACATATATGACAGGTAATAATTATATATAAAGTTGAGTGGAATTTGGTTGGTTATGAAACAATTCTAATAGTTGGATGAAAATTTTCAAAAAAGTAAATATGATTGTAATTTATTTTATAGTCGGATATTTATATCCGTAATTGATTAATACCTTGGTAAGATTATAAATTCGTATTAATTATTATTAATTATTGAAAGATTTAAAAAACTTTAAGTTAATTATAACATGTACGATGCTATGATTGCAGATTATTAGTAAAACATTTAACTACGCATAATGGGAAATATTTACTTTGAGTTAATTAGGATTAAATTGGTATTTTTATAATTATGGTCAGTTAAGTAAAATCATGTGAATGTCAAAGTAAACTTTTATGATGATTATATAGGCACCATTGAGAAAATTTTGCAATAAATTAAATATGATTGTAATTGATTGTATAGTCGTATATTAGTATCGCTAATTGATTATTATGGTGGTATGATTGCCGATACCAATTAATTCCCAGTAATCATCATTAAATTAATTAAAAACATATATCTATATAAATATGGTGAGTTAATTAGAACTAATCAATCAATACTATAATTTTGGATGATTTACTAAAATCATGCGAATGTGAATTTCAACTTTTATCATAACTATATAGATACCACTGTAGAAAATTCGCTGAAAATCAAATATAATTGGAATTGATTTATTTTTTTTTGCTGTAATTATTGTAAGTGATTTATGGATACCTAATATGTCAAATTTCTTTATTGAGTATTGATACATCACTATTTGGGGGTACGCATAAATAGCCCTCGAGCCGGGCCTCATTCGATCCCTCCAAACCTGGGAAGGCGCACTCGAACGGGTCGAATGCCCCTCCGCACATTTGGGGGCGGCCGCGATCCATCCAGGATCGTGACGCACGCCTCCAAAGTAATGCGCAGTCACCCACGACTGCCTTGCTCCGCAATCCTCGCTGATGGAAATCGTGGGCCACGGACTTAGTCATATTCACGTTCTCCAGTCTTCTGGCGCCCGCCCAGTAACACGACATGCAATCACCCACGATTGCCTTGCTCCGCAAATCTCGGTCTCCACCACTCTCGCTGGTGGAGATCGTGCCTGACTACATGGTGCGCCGCTCGCGCTGGCCACCACTCTCACCATGCTCTATAAATAGAGCTCAACCCAACAAACAAAGGTTAGCTACTTTCTCTCTTTCAAATTCTCTTGCTCTCACATCTCTCATATTCTAACTTGAGCGTCAGAGTATTCTTCGCAGGGCCCCCTGTGAAGTTCTTGTAGGTAGTTGGACGATCAACCTGCTCTTGCAGCCCTCACTTGTTGAACTAGGTAAGGCAACCCTTTTTCTAGTTTACCAAGTATCATCCAAAAAATTCCTTTTTCACATGGAATGAAATTTGAATACATGTATACTACATATGATATTTTTTTATTTTTTAGCACACATGTCAGTACCCCCTCGGTAGTAGAGTTTGTAATTATGGGATATCAGTATCAATAGTCATCATTGTCTGACCTTTTGAAATGAAACTCAATCCTCAATGTATCATATAACTTTATTTGCACGTATAACAAACACAACTCTTTTATATGAACCATCTCTTTCATCACACTATATAATAGTACCATTCTGTCTATTCATTGTCAAGAGTGCGATCCAGGTCAGGCATCAAGATTCTTATTTGCCACTCTTCAAGTGAGGAACCATCAAGGATCACCGAAAATGTTGTATACAGAGAAGTTTTTCAGAATGTCAAGTAGATTTCCATTTTTAGATAAATATAGAAACCTATTTGTTTAACGTTATGATGTAACCACAAGATGGTCATTTGTTTTACATACGTGATTTTTCATTCACACGAAACTGCAATGAATTAATGAAGTTGTTGTTAAGTTTATATACGACATGTTATAGGTAAATATGTGGAGAAAATTTTGTAGAAATTTTTATATTTGGATGTTTTATACCTATTGCAATATATAGTATTATAATTTAATAAGGATGATTGATATAAATGTAGCAGACAATGTATGCAAGCTTATCCGTGCGTTGCTCGGGTTGGAGGCTAGTATATATATATAAGTGAAGTTTACAATTGAGGATACAGATTAATTAATTACTTGAATACTTTTTTGACTAAAAAAATTGTTATCATGAATTCTTAGTTGGTCATTAAAAAAAAACTGTTTGAATTAGTCAAAATGTATAAAGGAATCACTCAAGAATCAAGAAGAGGGAAGAAGTGAGAAATAAAAACTTTTTCGTAAATGAAGGTTACATAAGAATTTGATTCAAGAAAAAAAAAATTTCCAAAATAATTAATTTACATATTAATTATGGCTCAAACATATTATTACATATATATTGGACTCTTTCTAGTTTATAGGAACTTTGGAATTTGATGAATCTTTTTTTTCTTGTAAAAAAATGAAAAAAGAAAAAGAAAAAGTTTCCTCATTCTTTTTTTTTTTGGCCAAGTTTCCTCATTCTTTTTGGTTGGAGTATTTAAGGACCCATAAGTCCACATCACGTAAACTTTTTTTTGCTTAGATATATACAAGTTTGGGCTGATACGTTATATAATAGGTTTCAATTTGGTCCCATAACTTTTTTTTGTTGTGGGACCAAATTGAAACCTCTGGTCCCATATATAACTTTGGCAAAGGTTTCAATTTGGTCCCATAATTTTTTTTGTTGAAATTTTGGTCCCTTAACTTTTGGAAACGTCTCACCGTTGGTCCTAAGCTGATTTTCATAATATATATCATATGTGATATTATTTTGAAACTTATGAATATGTGTCGTGTGGGTGTCGGACACAGACACGTGTCGGACATGGCGACACGCTATCAAAATGAAGTATTCATGCTTCATAACACTGGACAATATCGAGTTTATCATACTAAAATCGTAATCTATTTATAATTAAACAATTTAGTGATACTTAAATTTTTAAAAATGTAATATAATAATAATGATCATTTTGATGTAATAAATATCGTAGATACAAATTATGATAATTTCTTTTCTAATTAATTGTTTAATTTTTTAAAATACTTGAAATTTATTATTGTATGTTTCAACTTTCAATGAGTTTGATTTTAATTTTGAACAGACATACAAAACTCGGGTCAGCCTCGTCTTCTCGGGGAGGTGGCATTGCCACCGAAACCCTACCCCGACCCCTAACCCTCCCAGATGGAAGTGTCCTCACTATACTAACTCACGCAAGCAATACAGACAAGAAATCACAAAACAAAGATCAGCACAATACCTAGCATGGCTAAGAACAAGTTAAACGTAAAATGTTTAAGAAAACTTGCAAGTGGAACACCATCAATCAAATACCGACCAAATAGTGAAAGGAAGAGAACCTAGAGACAAGCCACACTTACCAGCAACGCAATAGGAATAATGAATGATCTTTCCGGACAGGACGATGCGAAACCCGCTCGGAAAGCAAGCCAAGAGCCAAGGGAACTATACTAGAGTAATGTGTGAAGACATAGAGGTTGGTAGCAAAACTGTCGAAGTGAGGAGGGAGTAGAGGAAGTAAAAAGACAAGTCAAGCAATTTTCAATGGTTGGCACGCAAAGAGACACCGATGACATCAACACTCACTCGGTAACCGCAAAACTTTGAAACTCTTTATAGCGACTCTTAAGAGTCCGGTCACCGCTAGTGGCCACGTGTCACGAACCAAAGGTCCACGCCCAATGCCTCGTTTATCATCCATTTCAGGAGGGACAAGTGATATACCCTCGACGCCTTGGGCGTCACTCCCATCCATTTTAGGAGGGACAAGCGATATATCCTCAACGCCCAAGGCATTGTTCCCATGCATTTCAGAAGGGACAGGTGATATACCCTCAATGCCCAAGGCATCGTTCCCATCCATTTCAGGAGGGACAAGTGACATATACCCTTTACAAAGCTAAAGGACAAAGTTGTCTCAACAAGCACTCAGTTAGCTATGGGAACATAAGAAAGTAAATCACGCCACAGTTAATGCAGCGATACTAAGCATTAAATGCAGTGATCCTGACATTTAGTGCGGGGATCCTCAAGACAGCTCTAGGAAGGCAAAACTGTACAAGTCTTAGTGTACTTCCATAAAAAAAGTAGGCTTGAAATGACTAAAAGGCTCTACGCGCGGGATGCATTTAATGCTCTCACCTACCAAGCAAAAGGTCGGCGCGATAATCCGCACATCAGCCGTCTAAAGCCTGACACATCAGGTTTGACTGATGGGTCACGCGCAGGGCTCTCTTACGCATGTGCTTATAACACACCAACTAATACCTCGTACAACTCCAAACTCGAGGATAGCCGTAGTATAAATAGCCAAAGAAATCTCATAACAAGGTAAGAAACTCGTTAGACCTGATATCCTTTGATCTCCAACACACTACACTGACTTAATCATCGGAGAAGAAACACAGAGACTCCCCCTGTGATTCTTTCGTTTCAGGTTGTGGGCATCTACGACCAGCGACAAGGTACTTCTACTTTGAACTCAAGGTTAGATTTCTCCCTGTCCAAGTTTGTAGTTTTCAAAACATATTTTTATAGGTCAAAACTTCCTTTTAGTCCTTAAATAATAAGATTAGTTTTATTTTTTTTCTTAAACCTATTTTTTTTTTGTTCCTTAGTTTTAAGACTTTCATGTTTGTTTTGTTTTATTTCTTGAAATGCAATTTCGTATAATTTCTAATTTCAATAGTTGAGATTTATTATTTAATTTTTGTGTCATAATAAATGAGTTAATAAAGAGAAAAAAAAATCACTCTTAAAAAAAATAAATTAACTACAAATTTATCTTACAATTGAGAAGAATTTTTTTCTCTTTTTACCACAAAATTAACTAAAAATTCTCCATTGTTACTCTTCTCTCTTATATGTTCGTATCCTCTGCTACCCAAAATTTGAAAATGAAAAAAATTTTAGACACTTTTACCAAAACAATTAATTTACGTATTTATTGTGGCCCAAACATCTTAGACTCTTTCTAGGAACTTTTGGAGTTTGATGAATCTTTTTTTCTTGGGAAAAAAAGGTTTGCTCATTGCTTTTGGTTGGAGTATTTAAGGGACCTATAAGCCCACATCGGGTACACCGTACACCTACATATATACTAGTTTGGGCTGATATGTTATTCTAATTTAGGTAAAATAGATAAATAGGGAACCACCTAATTGCCTAAAAGACCTTTGGCTCTTTGGTTGGAGATATATTCTCTAATCAAGAAGCCATGGGTTCGAATTGGCAAGAAGAAGCAAAAAGAAGAAGAAAGTTATTATTTACTAATATGAGGTATTTCAAAATACCTTTCTTTTATTGTAAATTTTGTTTTTCCAGAGAACAAAATATTCAAATATATATATATATAAAAGTGTTGTTTCGCGTTAACAATTGTGGGAACAGATTAAGTAGTTCATTACTTGACTAAAAAATTGTTAGCATGAATTCTATTAGTTGGTCATTAAAAAGAAAACTGTTTGTATTAGTCAAAATTTATGAAGGAATCACTCTAGAAGAGGGAAGAAGTGAGAAATAAGAAATTTTCGTAAATGAAGGTTAAGAAATTGATTGAAGAAAACTTTTTCCAAAATAATTAATTTACATATTAATTGTGGCTCAAACATATATCTCTTGGACTCTTTCTAGGAACTTTTTTGGAATTTGATGAACCTTTTTTTCTTGTAAAAACTGAAAAAAAAAAAAAAA
>QANZ01022584.1:125841-157698 GCA_003254925.1 Chamaecrista fasciculata
TATAATTTTTTTGTCTTACAATCAAATAATTTATAACTAATTACACTGTATAGTTATGTATCGTAATGTGTTATCATTTGTTATATTTTCTTGGTTTTTTCTGCTTAGTAGGTTTTTCAATATAGTAAATGTTTATTCTTTGTATAAACTACTGAGTCTAATTTAACCGAATATTTATAAATTATTTAATAATCGTGCGTAAATACCATACATTTTTTCTATAAACCAAACTACAATTAAAACTTCGGTCCCAAAATATGTAAATGTTATAATTGTCTACTATAAGTCGTCTATAACAATTCAAACTATTGCCATATATAGAATGAAATCAAACTTATTTTTCGTCTTCACATTTTCATATAGTCAGTTCTCATAGACGGAATCCTGTGCAACGCACGGGTCTCAACCTAGTCTATATATAAATTCTTCTGACAAAAAAAAATATACATATATATATATATATTCGTTCTGTAAGGTACTCCTAGTTTAATAATTAAAATAAATAAGTAGGGAGCCTCCTAGTTGCCTAAAGAACTTTTGGCTCATTGGTTGGAGTTGTTATCTCTAAACTAGAAGTCATGAGTTCGAATTGGCAAGAAGAAGAACAAAAGGGAAATTAATATTCACCAATATGAGGTATTTAAAAATACCTTTCTTTTTTTTAAAAAATTGTTTCCCAGAGAACAAAATATAATTTTTTTTAAAAAAGTGTATTATCAATTCGTATTAACAAGTGTGAACTTTAATGAAATGACTTTTTTTTACCAAAAACAAATAATAATAATTTATTAAGAGGAAGAAAAGATGAGTTAAGCCAAACACCGAATAATATCGAGTTTATCATATTAAAATTGTAATCTATTTATCTATTTATAACTAAACAATTTAGTAATACTTAAGATTTTTAAAAATGTAATTAATATAATAATAATGATCATTTTAGTGTAATAAAGATAGTAGATACAAATTATGTTAATTTCTTTTGTAATTAATTGTTTAATTTTTTAAATACTTGAAATTTATTATTGTATGTTTCAATGAGTTTGATTCTAATTTTATATTTTAATTTTGAAGTATTATTAATTTATGTATATATATGTTTCTTTTTTTAATTTAAAAGGTTTGATTGCTGATATGAATGATTCAATAACTTAAGATGGGACTTAACTTGAATTCTCTAGTATATATGATCATCGATGTAGTTGTTATTTATTTATTTATTTATATATTTTTTTTTATAAAAGTATTGTTGATACCCCTAATGTATGGGGTCATTTTTAGTTATACTCCCAATTTTTTTTTGTTAATTATACATAACTCCCAACTAATTACATAATAGTTCAGAATGTTTGTCATTTTTAACAAACAGATCCTTAGAAGTCATTAACAACACTCCTCTTACCCTAAAACATCACCACCACACTTCATTGTTGTCGTCCACTCTGTCCTCGTTTCCGTCAACATGATCCTTTTCGTTGTCGTCCTCAGCTTCCTGGTCTCCCATAAATTACATGATTCTCATCCCTTTTTTTCCCTTACAACCACATCTTTCACCCATTTTCTCTATTTTACCTCTCTCTAAAGGGTTTTTGAAGTTATTTTACTTCTCAATTTTGACGACCATGACGGCATCGCCACCGGAGATTGTGTGTTAACGTCGGGAGCTAGAGTTATTGGTATTTCTGCTCGATTTCTCTGTATTCGAGGCTCACCGGTGAGTTTGTATGTAGTTGCCAGAACAGTGAAAAACAAAGGGGATAGATTTTTCAGGCTTCTCAATTGCAGAGACCAGTTCGTTAAAGATGACAAACATTCTGGATTGTTCCGTAATTAATTAGTGGACTCGTGTGAAAGAAAAATCTTGAGAGAATGGAGGATTTCTAAATAATGGAAACTTAAGGACCTTAAAACAAAAAAGGCCAAAGTGCAAATTTGGTCCTGTAACTTTTCTCCAATTCCCAAATCAGTCCTATAACTTTTTTTGTCTCGAATTTGTTCTTGTATCTTTGCTCTAGGTCCCAAATCAATCCTATATCTTTTTTTGTCTCAGTTTTGGTCCCATGTGTTTTGAAAACCTCCCACCGTTAGTCCTCCGTCTATTTTAAATTACAATTTAGTCCTGAAAACTTCAAGTCCCTTTCACTTTAGTCCATGACTATCAAAATGAAAGTGAAAGAGCATCCCTGAAGATTCTCAAACCTTATATCTTGATCCTTGATCCATGAATTCTTCATGAAATGGAATAGAAATGCAAAAACAACACAAATCAAAGCAAATGACAGAGGGATCAAAACTGAAAACGCAGAAAATTTAAAACCCACCGAAAAATGCCCCAAACTCGCTAGAAAACGTACGAAAAATCGTCAAGAAACTTAAGAACTCATCCAAAAACCTCAAATCTCACTGAAATCTCACTCAAATAATTGCCCTCAAATGCTTTAAAAAAGAATTTTCGAAAATCCGAACTTTTGAGGAGGAAGGTGATAGAAGAAATGTAACGAATTTCAGAACTTTTCTCTCGGAATCACTAAATGTAAGGGAACCTTCTATCACCTCCCTCCTCAAAAGTTTAGATTTTCAAAAAAAAAATTCTTAAAGCATTTGAGGGCGATTATTTGAGTGAGAATTCAGTAAATAATGGGGTTTTTAAGTTTCTCGGCGATTTCTGTATGTTTTCTAGTGGGTTTTAAATTTTTTGTGTTTTCAATTTTGGTCCCTCTGTCATTTGCTTTTAATTTGTGCTTTTTTTTTTTTTGCATTTCTATTCCATTTCATGAAGAATTCATGGATTAGGGACCAAGATGTAATGTTTGAGAATCTTCAGGGATGCTCTTTCACTTTCATTTTGATAGTCAGGGACTTGAATGTAATTTAAAATAGATGGAGGACTAACAGTGGGAGGTTTTCAAAACATATGGAACCAAAACTGAGACAAAAAAAGATATAGGACTAATTTGGGACCTGGAGCAAAGATACAGGACCAAATTCGAGACAAAAAAAGTTATAAGACTGATTTGAGAGTTGGAGCAAAGTTACAGGACCAAATTCGCACTTTGGCCAACAAAAAAAATGTTGGGTTGGGGTATAATTAATTCAAATGTGAAACGTTAATGGTATAATTGACAAAAAAAAATGTTGAGGTATAACTGAAAATAACCCATACGTTGGGGTACCATCAATACATTTGCCTATAATTTTTTTTGCTAAGTTAATATATCCATCATAAAGAGTAAAATCCGAACCAATCTGATTAGATTGAACTAGACTATACCAAACCAAACTAAAGCGAAACCGATGTTAATTGGTTTGGTTTAGTTTGATTTTCATAATTTTTGCGCAGTTTGATTCGATAGCGGTTTGACCCTTCACCAAACCGAGCCAAACTACTATAGTCACTTATATACTTTTTTAAAAAAAATAATTCATTATCCTTGAAGTGGAAGAAGCAAAGCCACGCCACGCACACTGTGAACTCTCTTTTATAATGATTTTGTTGCAATAGTTACATACATATTTACAACATTAAATAAGGTGGAAGTAATTTTAGAAGTTAATTAGCATAATCATTCCTGAGTTTGAAGCATGTATACAATGAGATTCAGAGGCCAACCTACAAATTGAAATAATTAATTTTGTTATATAATAGAATTAGGAATCATTAGTTGGAGAAAAACATGGACAGTTTATTGGTTTTAGTTGATATATCATAATTTTAGCGTGAATTGAATGCCCACCACAGTTGCCGCTTAACTTTCAATTCAAACCGCTCAAATTGAACCAAACTAAACTGTCATTTATTGATTTGATAAAAAAATTTTAAAATGGCATGATTTGGGTTTCTCCAAATTGATGTGAGCGATTTGATTTGGAAAATCGCTTCAAATCATCAAAACTACCTAATGAACACTTCTAATTGAGAATCGTGATCAATCCATTCGTGATGGGTCTTCTATGTAAGATAAACAATTATTAGTCACATAATATTTTTCATACCTAAAAATTGAAACACTGACCACTTAATTAAGGGACCAAGTAAAAAACCACTAAACCACACATAAATTATGTAGTTTAGTTATTACAACACTAGTACAACCGTTTTCAAGTCATTAAGAACTTTCTCCCAAAAAAATGTCATTAAGAACTTTAATATTAATTAAAATATAATTAACAATTTTCTATCATTCTGAGGCATAACAACCATTGCAATGATCATGAACACTAAGCCGAGAAAAAATGCTAAAGAAAGAATACAGTGGTCAATCATATATACAATTAATATTGGAGATTTTGCTGATAACACTTTTTGTATATATAGTTGGCCACTGTGTCGTTTAAGATCTTTCTTTAATGATCATTGGTCATTGCAATGGTTGTTATGCCTCAAAATGATAGAAAAGTTGTTAATTATATGCCCAAGATATTCTAAGAAATATGCTTTCTTCTTCGTAATGTTGTCCTCGTAAGTCCTAAAATATAGGGCAAGTGTGTAACAACCTCAGTGTTTACTTTAAGAGTTCTTAAATAATTAAAATTGATTACTCTTTCCTTCAATTATTATAATTATCAACTATTTGGTCTATGATCAGTTCAGTATTAGCTAACGGTTAAGGAACTAAAATGTTAACAGTAATGTAAAATTTAGGAATTGATTCGTATTTTTCTATAATTCAAAGATCAAAAGATTAACGGTGATATAAAATTCAAGGACTGATTTATATTTTTCTACAATTCAAAGATCAAAAAGATTGACAATAATATAAAATTGAGAGATTAATTTATATTTTCTTACAATTCAAGAATTAAATCGTTGACTTACTAACAATTCAGTGACACAAAAGTAAGTTTTCTCTAATTTATAATTAATTTGTACTATTGGCTCTTGTTCTCTACCTAACATATATTCCTCCACTATTGTGAGAGCTTTACAAAGTGGTTTTTCTATTCAACAATAATCCTTTCTCGAGATGCCTATGCTTTGTTTTTGGACAAAGAGATGCCTAATAAGCTCGAATTGGCCTAACTTTCTTTCCATTATCAAGATTTTACTTTTCTAAAAGTCGAAATGGGGGATATGTTCTTCTGCAAAAAAAGTATTTGGAAAAAAACTAAAAGTGATCAACAAAGAAAAAAAGTTAGCAATACAAAATCACCAAAGCTAAAGTCAGGACTAAGGGGGACAAAGGGTACAAGATATAGTAATATTTTATTTAAGTATTCAATCTCATTCCTAAATGCTAATTGTATGCTTATTAATTAATTATAGTCCACCGACACTTGCAATGATCATATATAATTATATATAAGAAATTAAATTTTAAACTTGAAGAGTATATATATATATATATATATATATTCTTTATTAATGCATAGTCAAAATTTTATTTTGGTCTCTAATATTTATTTGAAATTTTGTTTTAGTCTCTCATATTCTTTGTTATTCCGATTTGGTCTTTAATATTTTTTAACAATTTTGTTTTGGTCCCTAATTACTGAATATGGTCATATTTCTCTTATATTAAGTTTGAATTATGTGACAAAATCAGAATTGCAAGTTACTCTTGACGAGTTCTTTCTCTATCCAAAAGGAGTTGTTGGCAAACATGGTCAAATTAGGCTTGAAATGTTCCTAAAAGTACAATGAATCACTCATTTAATAAAATTGGTCATATTTATCTCATTTCAAGTTTAAATGCAACAAAATTAAAGCTACGAGTACCCTTGATAAATTTTTTCTTTATTCATGTTGGGGCCATCGAACAAGGTCAAATAATGTTTCAAAACGAGGTCAAATAGTACTTTAAAGTTAGCCAAAATGCACAGACACCCCTTGAGTTTTAGGGTGGGTGCACATAACACCCCTGAGTTTTTAATTTGTGCAAATAGAACCTTTGAATTTCCAGTTTGAAGAAGAAGAAGAAGAAGGTGGCGTGATTGTAGAAGGAGAATAGTGGATCTGGGTTCCTTTTTTTTGGCAAATTGTTTAAAATCCTAATTTATTTTTTCTTTTTTACATTTTGGTCCTATCATATAAAGAAAGGACCTTAATAAAAAAAATAAAACTTTTAGGAAATTTAAACCAATTTTTTCTTTTATTTAACAGAAAAATTAGATGGAAATTGAATAGGGACTAACGGGTAAAACTTTTTGAAAACTCGAGGGACCAAAACGTAACTTTGAACAAATTTAAAAGACTAAAATAAGACTTTGGCCTAGATTTTTTATAATAGTAATTTTATAAAAAATTTAAAAGTGTTATTTAGTGTGGGTTTATAAGACATTTTAGAAACTTAGGGGTGATAAGTTTTTAAAATGTCTTATATTTTTTTATCAATTATACCCCCAATGTAGGAGTATAATTAACTCAAATGTGAAACGCTGGGGTATAAATGAAAAAAAAAAGTGTTGGGGGTATAACTGAAAATGACCCCAAACGTTGGGGGTACCAAGAGTATTTTTACCTAAACAATTTTATAAACCCACCACATTAGCTAGCTATTACCAATAAACCGATGGCATTAGCTAATACTTACCAAATACCATTAAACCTAAGACTGTATTATCTAGAAAGTAATAAGGATATGACATTATATTTTCTTCACCATTTTAGAACAAAGCAGTGTTGTCATGACCGAACCGGATCGGACGGTCCGGTCGGTCAGATCGCTTACCAAACAAGAGAGTGAATGGGTTCAACCCCAAAAACCAAAACACCATTTGGACCGGATTGAACTGGGAATAACCGACAAAAAACCGACGAACTAGGTTCAACCGTTGGACCGTCACAAAAACCGGTGGTTCACCCAATTTTTTTTTCGTGAGTTTCATTCGTTTTTTGGCGTTTTTGGAGCTCGATCTTTTGAAATTAATCCATGGGAATGATTTTTGATCATCAAACACACAAAACCCATCCGAAATTTGTCAAAACCGAGCTCTTAACGGACTAAAAAATTGTGTTTATTGGGCGGATGAACAGTGACCCGTGGAGGAAGAAGAAGAACAACGTTCTTGCTTCCTACTTTGGTGCATTTTGTATTTTTGGTCCACCCCATTTTGCTAATTTTTCATTTTAGTCCTTTTGCATTAAAAAAAATTGCAAAATCTGAATTGTGGCATGGCATTCGTATTGGGCCTAGAAAGTTTTATTGAAATGGGGTTCAAGCCTTTGATAGTTTGGAAATCTTCATGCACCAAAGGGCCACTAATTAGCTATGCATCAAGTATTGGTTATTTTTGTAATTGCAAATTAATTTTAATTAATTGCAATTTTGTTTTTGGTTTTAATGACTCCATGATATCCAGTATTATAGAGGGTTTATATTTAATATATTAAAAAAATTATTTATTGTGTCATCTGGTCTCACCAATGGTTCAACCGATTCAACCGATCAAACTGTGAACCGAACACTTGTCCGAGTCTATGCCCAGTTCGGTTCTGACAACATTGGAACAAAGTTATAAATATCATGATATGACCCAATAAGTAAATAAGATTCTTCCTAAGATAATTAATTATTATATTGTTCATATTCCTTGAGTAACATTAATATCTAATTATTATAAACCCAAAAAGAGAGAGAGAGAGAAAAAAAAAAAAGCAACATGTATATTCTAAATCTTTATAAGTAGAGAAAGCATAGGTCTTACTCTTTCTATGTACTCCCTAAACACAATGATGGGTTCCTCCATTTTCTCTCTTCTTCTGTATTCATCTTTCTTTCTTTGCACTTTCTTGCAGCAGCGTCCCACTCTTGCATTAAGAAAGGTATGTGACTACACTAAACTACAAGCCCTTTACTTCTTTTCAATTTCATTAATTTCTCAATTCTCATTATTATTATTGTAATAATCAAATCCCTTTATTTTACTCAATAATTCATGCTTTCCTTTTCCATACATTCTCTGTTTGCAGTCTTACATTGTGTACTTGGGATCTCATTCTCATGGCCCTAACCCTTCCTCTGCTGACATGGAATCTGCCACTAATTCCCACTACCATATGCTAGCATCTATCTTGGGAAGGTGTATATATGTTTGTGTGTGTGAGAGAGATATAAAAACTCTCATGTTTAATATTTGGACTTTTAACAACAACTATATATAACTTGCAATTTGCTAATACTAACTAACTAGTAGTTAGGGATGACAATTTAGACGGTATCTAGGTATCTACCTGAATTCACTTGTAAAAAATATTTGATATTTATTAGATATTAGATATCAGATAAGATACAGATAGTAAAAAATTATCATATATTGATGCAAATATTACTTCAACAACCTTGATATTCGTTCAAAATGAACAATTAGTTAAGGTACCTGATATTCAATATTCTATAATATAAATATTTTATATATTTTATTATATTTTAATTTATTTATTTAAGATAACTTATATTGAGTATCAAATAGTAACCGTCAAATATTCAATATCAAATAGAGTACGAATACAAATAATAACTCATCAAACGAATAGGGAATATTAGATAAAATAAATAGATAAGAATACAAATAATGATAAAATCACTTGTTATCCCACCTATTGTCATTCCTATAAGTAACAACTAAAAAATTTGGTATTTTTTGAAGTGAAAAAACTTATTGAAAGAGTCAATTGTAAAGAATGAGATTATTTGAGAGCTTATATAAGTAAGGAAATTTACGAGAGATTAATTTGAAAAGTAATAAGATAAGAGGGACCAAAATATTATTTTAATTTTAAATTTTTCATGTAAGAGTCAAGTTAAATTGGTGATGTGTTTGGGTTGGCAGCCATGAGGAGGCAAAAGAAAGAATCTTTTACTCTTATAACAGACACATCAATGGATTTGCTGCATTACTTGAAGAAGAAGAAGCAGAGGAGATCAAAAGTGAGAGAATCATTTCTTCATCGTTATGCTCTGTTTTCATCGTTTAACTAACACTGTCTTCAAAATTGAGATTAAAAAAAAAATGTTTAATATGTGTGTGTGCAGAGAACTCAAATATAGTGTCTGTGTTCGAGAGCAAAATGCATAAATTGCACACAACAAGATCATGGGAATTTCTCGGACAAGAAAGGAATGGACACGTAAAAGGAAATTCTGCTTGGATCAAGGGACGATTTGGTCAAAACACAATCATTGGTGTCCTTGATACTGGTAATTTAACTAATTACGGAATTTTATATTTTTTTATCTTCTTTTTAAATTTAAATTATTAGTTTACTCTATATATTTTGTTTATATAAAAATGATAAAGCAAATAAAATTTTGGAGGTGTTTGGCCTGAATCCAAGAGCTTCGACGACAGAGGATACGGACCTGTTCCATCAAGATGGCGCGGGGGAACCACTTGCAATATCAATAACTTGCCTCGCCAGGGCAATGCAACCTTATGCAATAGGTGATTTCATTTTAGTCCTTAGATGATGAGATTAGTTTTATTTTGGTCTAAACTTTATTTTTTGTTTTGTTTTAATCATCAAACTTTCACATTTATTCCATCATTAATAAAAAAAATTTATGATTTCTTCTAGTTTTGCAGTTATTTCTAACCTGCAGAGTTTAAATAGATTATTTCTTTATCATATGTTTCATTCATCTAATTTAGTTGGCCAAAAACCTATTTTGGTCCCTACTATTTTTTTTGTTTTGTTTTGATCCTTAATGTTTTCTAAAGGTTTTATGATTGGTCTCTAACTATTGAATGTGGTCATATGTCTCTCTCTCATTTTAAACCCAAACACGATGAAATCAGAGCTACGTACATTTTAAATTTGATGAGTTCTTTCTTTGCCTAGTTGGAATCATTGACAAACAAAGTCAGATCAGACATAAAAGCAAACCCGAAAATGGGCCGCTTGTTTCATAAATTAGATCATATGATTTCAACTGGGCCAAAAAAGAATTCATCAAATTTAATCTATAGCTCTTATTTCATCGTGTTTGGGTTTGAAACAGAAGAGAGATATGACTACATTCAATAGTTAGGGACTAAAATGAAACTTAAGGTAAATATTAGGGACCAAAATTAGTTTTTGGCCAATTTAGTTTATCCCCATTTCTTGTTGTGTGGTTATATATATATATATATATATATATACTTACTGCTATTTTGATATATATATATATATATATATATGTAAATTAGGAAGCTAATTGCAGCAAAAGTGTTCCTCAATGGTTACGAGTCAAGTGTGGGGACAATTGACCCATTACACCATAGGAGTGGTCGTGACATTGTAGGACATGGTACCCACACAACTTCAACTGCAGGTGGCAACTTTGTTAGAAACGTGAGTGTCCTTAATAATGGAAATGGCACTGCTAAGGGTGGGTCTCCTAGAGCTCGTCTTGCAACCTACAAAGTTTGCTGGAATCCAAATGATGATGCAGGATGCCATGAAACAGACATATTATCTGCTTTTGAAGAAGCCATAAGTGATAATGTTGATGTGATCTCAATTTCAATTGGAGGGCATGTGAGATTCCCTGAAGATTTGTTCACAGATGGGATTTCCATAGGCTCCTTTCATGCAATTTCTAAGGGTATTTTAGTGGTTTGTTCTGCTGGTAATGAAGGACCAGACCCTGCAACTGTCACTAATTTGGCACCATGGATTTTCACCATTGCTGCTAGCTCTATAGATCGAGAGTTTGATGATAATATCACTCTTGGTAATGGACAAAGCATTCAGGTATTTATATATACTTTTATTATGTCTTGGTCAAATATTCATTTTGTTCCTCAAAATATGGGATAAATTTCATTTTGGTCCTGAAACTACACTTTTTTGTTCTGTTTTGGTCCCCAAAATATGATTTTGATTGGTTTCCGTTATTATTTCTAAAATGGATAGTTGAGATTGATCATTTCTCCCTCATGTGTGTCATAACAAGTGAGCTCACAAAAAGAAAGAATTTTTTTCACTTTTAAAAAGAAAAATCAATAAAAAATTTATCTCTAATTTATGGCTAACAATTAAAATTTTTAGGCTTAAGTGCACTTTTGGTCCCAAAACTATGACAAAGGTTTCATTTTGGTCCCATAACTTTTTTGGTTGCAATTTTGGTCCCATAACTTTTTTTGTTGCAATTTTGGTCCCATAACTATGACAAAGGTTTCATTTTGGTCCCATAACTTTTTTTTTGTCGCAATTTTGGTCCCATAACTTCTTAAAAGGTTCCACCGTTAGTCCCTTGGTGAACTCCATCCATATTTAGCCGTTAAGTATGACGTGACATAGTGACTAGGATCATGATGTGGCAAAATAAGATGAAATGGACTGAAATAAGATCTATATGCAATATATTAAAACTTATCTATACCCAACCACAATATATACAAAGAGTGGTACTTCCTCTTCCTCGTCAGCCCAACGGGACTTCCTCTTCCTCGTTCCGCTTCCCGATTCACCGTCGCCGCCGCTTTGGTCGTTCAACTCTGGCTGAGGATCCCATCGACTTCGTCGGCGCCTTCTACTTGAAGTCTCTTCTTCCCCACCAGATTGGTCCCTGTCAGTACCACTCTTTGTATATTTTGTGGTTGGGTATAGATAATTTTTAATATGTTGCATATAGATCCTATTTCAATCCACTTCATCTTATTTTGTCACATCATGATCCTAGTTACTATGTCACGTCATACTTAACGGCTAAATATGGATGGAATTCACCAAGGGACTAACGGTGGAACCTTTTGAGAAGTTTTGGGACCAAAATTGCAACAAAAAAAGTTATGGGACCAAAATGAAACCTTCGTCATAGTTATGGGACCAAAATTGCAACAAAAAAAGTTATGGGACCAAAATGAAACCTTTGTCATAGTTATGGGACCAAAATGAAACCTTTATCATAGTTATGGGACCAAAAGTGCACTTAAGCCAAATTTTTATTTCTCTTTTGGTTAACTCACTTCTTATGACACGTGAGAGAGAAGTGATTCTTCTCAACTGTCGAAGTTAATTAGAAATAAGTCAAATAACGATAGAAATAAGACAAAATTACATTTTGAGGACTAAAACAGAGCAAAAATAGTTTTAAGACCAAAATGAAAGTAATCTTATATCTTTGATATAAGATTCACCGATAAAATAATTAAAAATAGGCCAAAATATACTTTTCATCCCTTATGTCCAATTGGGACTAGCTATGAGCAAATAATATTAATTTAAGTTCCAAACGAGGACCAAGAGTAACACTTTTAATAACTTTGTAGGATTGAAATTATAAAAAGAAAAAGAAAAGACTGAATTACAATTTATCAAAGTGGTATCGGGAATAATTTAGATTGTGATGGGTGCAGGGAGGCAGTATAAACGCAGGCACGCCATCAAATAGGTCATTTTCTGTGATCCGTGGTGGTGATGCTAGGCTTCTCAATGCCACATATGCAAATGCGTAAGTGAGGAGCACTTAATTTTCAAACACACCTTCATTAATATATGTACTATAGGCTTATTCAGTATCTTTGATTTCATAACTTTTACTCAAATCTTAATTTCGTCTTATAATTTTTTTTAGGGTAAATTATACTTTGGTACCCTGTGGTTTGACCCTATTTCACTTTGGTACCCTGTGGTTTGAAACTTGACACTTTGGTACCCTGTGGTATTCTCCATTAACACTTTGGTACCCTTTGGAGCTATTTTGTAATTTTAACCATAATAAATTTTACAAAAATTACATATTGACCCCAAAAAAATTTTAAATTTTTCATTTTAGTACCTATATAATATGTATCCAGGGACCTATTTGTAATTTTTTGAAAATTTTTTGGGGTCAATATGTAATTTTTGCAAAATTTGTTATGGTTAAAATTACAAAATAGCTCCATAGGGTACCAAAGTGTTAATGGAGAATACCACAGGGTACCAAAGTGTCAAGTTTCAAACCACAGGGTACCAAAGTGAAATAGGGTCAAACCACAGGGTACCAAAGTGTAATTTATCCTTTTTTTTATTGCACTTTTGATTTCATATTTTTTACTTAGGTCATAGAGATTTGATCATGTATATATTGCATTTTTGGTCTTATAATTGCAGAATTAGTCCTATATATTTGAGTCAGATGAAACTAACAAAGATATAAATTCAATTTTGTAATCTGACCAAAAGATATGAGACCAAAAGTGATAGGGCTCAAATCGACAACCTGAGTAAAAGATATATATGAGATCAAAAGTACAACAAAAAAAGTTATGGGACCAAATTGATATATTAACAAAAGTTATGAGACCAAAACTGTATTTTGACCTATTCTATAAGTAGCTGCTTTATTGTGATTGTGATCAGATAGATATGAAAATTTTGATTTATATATATGTGTGTGTAGTGAACTTTGCTTAGCTGGAACACTAGATCGTAGAAAAGTAAATGGGAAAATATTGATATGCCAACGTGGAAGGAGCATAAGAGCAGTTGATAAGGGTCTTGAAGCAACACTTGCAGGTGCAGTGGGAATGATTTTGGCAAATGATCCAAAAAGTGGGAGTACAATTCCAGTGGATCCTCAGCTTTTATCTACTTCTGGTGTTAAAAATCAAACCTGTAAAGGTCCAAAATGTGATCCAGGTCATTCCTACTTCGGCGACACAGGGTAAATATGAAAAAGGAAAAAGTATTATTTTAGTCTTCAAATTTTATATCAATTGTCAATTTCATCTCCATTCTTTTTTTACGATCAATTTCGTCTTCAATATTTCACATTTGGGTTAATTTTTTCCTTAAATCAATTTCTTTAAGTAAATGAACAACATATTTTATCCTATTATATTATTTAATGAGTTAGGATTTGAGTTTTTTTTTTCTATCTATTTTATATTACATATCATCAGTCATGTAGAATTAATCTGTCGTTAATATTTGCTTAAAGTAAGAGAAAATGATAACATTGACCAAAGTATGAAAAATTAATGACGAAATTGATTGCCTAAAAAGAATGAGGACAAAATTGACAGTTGATGTAAAATTTGAGGATCAAAATTATAGTTTTGCCCTATGAAAACTTCACTGAAAGTACATATATTGCAGGAACCCAGTTGCATCATTGAGTAATGCAAAAACAATTCTTGGAGTAAGGCCAGCTCCACTTGTAGCTTCATTCTCATCAAGGGGACCCAATGTCATTCAGCCATCAATTCTCAAGGTTCCTAATTCTCCATTCTTTTTCACCACCAACATCATCATTTGTAAAGCTATCAAATTTAGCCCTTCTTCCCACCCTATAATATAATTTAGGTTCAAATTAAAAGAATTAGTTAATTTAAGTTTTAAATAAACAAATATTGAAGACAAAAAAGATGTATGTGAAGTTTTCAATTTTTGTTTTTTTGTTTGATTTCAGCCTGATGTTACTGCTCCTGGTCTAAACATAATTGCTGCTTATTCATGGTTTGCAAGCCCAACAAATCTAGAATCAGACACAAGTAGGTTTAGATATAATGTGTTATCAGGAACCTCAATGGCATGTCCTCATGTGTCTGGGATTGCTGGTCTTCTCAAAACTCGTCATCCTAAGTGGAGTCCAGCCGCTATTAAATCAGCAATCATGACTACTGGTAATGATTTATAATCACTAATTAAAGAGCCTATAAAGATTCATTCAAAATGGATGACAAGTACAAATCTAAGTAGATCTTTCATAGTATTTTAGGGTAAAATGTCTCAAATAACATTTTTTAGGTGTAGAAACAAAATAAATTTTTATATGCAAAAATTTGGTCAAAACCTCATTCTGGTCCCTAATATTTACTCTAAATTCTGTTTTGGTCTTTAATTTTTTTCTGTTTCATTTTGGTCTTTAATATTTCTATGTTAGTCCCAATTACTAATTATGATAATATCTCTTTCATTTCAAGTCTAAATATGACAGAAACATTAATTGAAACTATAAGTTATTCATGATGAGTTCTTTCATTGTCTAATTGGAGCCGTCAATAAATAATGTCAAATCGAATATGAAATTGGACTTGGAAGTGGACCGTTTTCATTTCATGAAATTTGCCATGTTTCTCTCTTTCAATTTCAAATGTGACGAAATTAGAATTATGTATTATTCTTGGTGAATTCTTTCTCTTTCTAATTGGGGAAATTGTAAAACAATGTAAAATAGTACTTCGAAAGTTTGTAATGGTGCTTTGACCAAACCCACTTTCGAAGTACTATTTGACCTCATTTGCCGGCGGGGTCAACGTAATTGGATTGGGAAAAAAGTCATCAAGAGTAACTCATAACTCTGATTTTGTTGCATTCATATTTGAAACGAGAAAAATATGACCAACTTCATAAAATGAGTTATCCTCTTCTAGGCCTAATTATTTCAAACCCAATTTGACCTTGTTTGCTGATTAACTCAATTAAGAAGAGATCAGAACTCATCAAGAGTAACCTATATATAGGCTCTGATTTCGATATATTTAGACTTGAAACGAAAAAGATATAATCACATTCAGTAGTTAGGGACCAACTGTGAAAATTATATTATTAAGGACCAAAACAAAACTATTGAGAAGCATTAAGGACTAAAACAGAATAGAAAAAAATATTAGGAACCAAAATGAAATTAAGGCAAACATTAGGGACCAAAATGAGGTTTTGACAAAAAAAAATTAGAATTACACTATATTGCATTGTAAAGTATTTGAAGAGATACGAATTTTAAAAATACACCAAATGATTCTATCTTTTTTTCTACTAATATATATATGCCCTTGCAGCTACCACACTAGATAACACCAACAAACCAATATTGGATCAAGCCAATGATACTAGAGCAACCCCATTTGCTTATGGTTCAGGACATGTTCGTCCTAATCATGCAATAGACCCAGGACTTGTTTACGATCTAAAGCCTTCTGATTACTTAAACTTCTTATGTGCTTCTGGATACAAGGAAGGACTAGTTGCATCCTTGAACTATAACAAGCACCACAATTGTTTAAAGTCATATAGGATGGAAGATTTCAATTACCCTTCAATCACATTGTCTTCCTTGGGTGTGAAGACTGTTAATGTTACTCGTGAAGTCACAAATGTTGGGCCTCAAAGCACATATTTTGTGAGTGTCCAAGCACCTAGAGGAGTCAAGGTTGTTGTTCAGCCAAAATCTTTGAGTTTTAAGAGAACTTACCAAAAGAAGACGTTCAAGGTCTTTTTGCAGGCAACAAATTTGACTGATCCTTTGGATTCTTCCTTTGGGGAGTTATCTTGGAATGATGGAAAACACAATGTGAGAAGTCCTATTGTAATTGTGCAGTTTGAGAATCTATCACTGTGATGAGGATCGAGTTCATTCATCACAAATCGATCAAGTTTGTGTTCTGTTTATTTGTAACATAGTATAAAGTATGAACTATATATGCTGGGTCTGTATGTTTTAATATGTTTCTTATTGTCAAGAGATGTTGATGTAATAAATAAATTGTTATATTAAAGTGAGTGAGTTTTAGTGTTGAAGTCTAATTCAATAAAAACGTTTTGGTTTTAGTATACACATAGATGTGAAATATTGATCTAAATATATCATTATAATCATATATATACAGAGCAAAAATTAATAATGCTAGAACATTAATTTTATTGATGCCACAAGTTCATATCATATACAACAAACGAACAAGAACAACAACAACAAGCATTTCTCTCTCTTGTTTTTTACCTGAACAAGAAAAATAAACTTACAATATATAAGGCACACACAAACAAATTACTATTTAGGAAGTTCAATTTTCAGGAGTTGTCCAATGGTGATGGTGGACAAGTTATAATCTGCTAAGTGATAATTTGGCTTCACAAGTATTACAGATACTTCTTTCATGGTTGGTCTACAACTTGGGTTTTCACTCAAGCATGCAAAAGCTAATTTTGCAATTAACATCAACTCCCCAAAAATTGATTCTTCTGTGGGTAGAGCAAGCCTTGAATCCAATACATCCTTCAATTGAAAATTATAAGTAGCTGATGTCTCTGCCAAAGAAGAAATAAGATCTCCAGGATGCTTTCCCATTATGATTTCCATAGTCAGTACACCAAAACTGTAAACATCACACTTCTCATTTGCTTCCATGATGTAAGCAATTTCTGCAATATATAGTTAATAGTTGTGACATTTAAGCCCAAAGCATAGTGCAGTATTTTGTAAAGTATGTAGGTGAAAGTGCACTTTTGGTCCCATATCTTTTTCTTGTTGCACTTTTGGTCAAGTTACAGAATCAGTCTCATATCTTTTGGTCAAGTTGCAGAATTAGTCTCATATCTTTGCAAAAGGTTTCACATTGTGAGAGTAACGGTGAAACGTTTTGCAAAAATATGAGACCAAATTTGTAATAGAAAAGATATGGGACCAATTCTGCACTTGATCAAAAGTGCAACAATAAAAGATACGAGACCAAATTGAGACCTAAGTAAAAGATATGAGACCAAAAGTGCACTTTGGCCAAGTATATATACCAAGAAAATTATAAGGTAGCCTAACCTGGAGCAGCATACCCAATGGTCCCAGCAAATGAGGTCATATTACTAGAGTCAGTCTTCAGAAACTTGGATGTTCCAAAGTCTGTGATGCAAGCTTCTTGATATTCTGAATTCAGAAGAACATTCTTGCTCGATATGTCACGATGAACTATACGATACGAGCAGCCATGATGCATATGAAACAAACCATTAGCCACATCTTTAACAATGTTCACTCTTTTACTCCAATCAAGTTTAGTGGCTTTCATCTCATTCCTCAGTATGTTATCCAAGCTGCCACCTTCCATGAACTCATAAACCAAAAAGCAGAATTGTGAATTTGAGCAAAACCCATATAACTTGACAATATTATGATGCTTGATTTCTGTCAAAGCTTGAATTTCACTTTTAAATGCTTTCAGGTTTGAGATTTCTCCATCTGGCCTTGAATGAAGCTTCTTCACAGCAAACACTTGACCTGTGGACAACTCAGCCTTATAAACACTTCCCTGGCCTCCCCTGCCAATAAGATACATGTCATCAAAATTCTTGGTGGCTTCAATGATATTTTCATAGATTATTTCTCTCTCAAAACTCGATACGAAATAAAGATCTTGAGCTTGTACTTCTTCATCATCTCGATTTTTAGCGCATCGACAAAGAATGTATGAAACTCCAATTACTACCAGCATTAGTGCGCCCAAAGTGGAAAACAGTATCATCAGTAACTTGATTTTTTTCCTCTTGTGATCAACTTTAGAGTTGTTTTCAGAACTGCTGCAAAGATCTAAACCTGTGACATTCCCATCACACAAATGTTGATTGTTCTTCAATGCTTCAAACTTGTGAAAGGCTGGGTTTTTTGGAATGGAGCCCTCTAATTGGTTGTATGATATATCAACAGAGAACAAGCTTGACATGCCATCATCAAAAGTGGATGGAATTTTTCCAGAGAGATTGTTATGTGAAAGGTTCAATATTTCCAATTGATGTAATTCTCCAAGTGTTGATGGGATAATACCATGAAACAAATTTCCACTGAGGTCAAGACGTTGAAGATATTTCAATTGTCCTAACTGAGTGGAAATGTTTTCCTTAAATCTGTTTTTGCTCAAATTCAAGAGCCATAATTGGCTCAATCTTCCAAGACCTTCTGTTATGGAGCCACTTAAGTCATTTGCTTCCAACTCCAATTGCTGAAGTTGATTCAATGACCCTATATCAAAGAGAATGCAACCTGAAAGATTATTATGGCTCAAAGAGAGCTTATTCAATGAGGTCAACTTCCCCAATTCCTTTGGAATTTTTCCTGACAAATGATTATAAGAGAGGTTAAGTTCACCAAGATTGCTAGCCTCCACCAAATTTGGCGGTATGCCACCAGAAAGATTGTTGTTTGCAATTTTGAGGACACTGAGATTATGACAGTTCCCCCAATTTGATGAGAGGTGGCCATAAAAGTTATTTCCACTTAGATCAATGTAGTCCAAGCTTGGATATACCCCAAAAGCTTCTGTTATGTTTTGAACAAAGTGGTTATTATCAAGCCTTAGTCTGAAAAGACTAGTACAATTCTTCAAGCTTGTTGGGATTGGACCACTGAAATGATTTGAATCAGCAGCAAACTTGTATAAAAATCCACCAACACAAACTTGTGGCAATTGGCCAGAAAAGTCATTTTCCCAAAGTTGCAAGTTAACCATATTGACTAGGTTATTCATTTCTGGTGGAAGATGACCACTCAGGTTGTTGGCAAACAACTGTAACGAGTCGAGATTTGTCAAGTTTCCTATGGAAGAAGGAAGAGGACCAGAAAGAAAGTTATTTCCCAGATGGAGTGACTCTAAATTGACCAAGTTTCCAATGGATGAAGGAATTGGTCCAGAAAGCAAGTTTTGGGTCAATCTCAAAGTTGTGAGATTTGTGAGGTTTCCTATGTAGGATGGGATTCTCCCAGAGAGGGAATTATCTAGCAATTGAAGATCAGTGAGAGAATAGAGTTTCCCAAGCTCATTGGGAATGGAACCAGAGAGGCTATTATTATAAAGGTACAGTTGGCTTAACTTGCTCAAGTTTCCAATTGATGAAGGGATTCCACCATATAAAAGTGGGTTTTCTGAGAGATCAAGCTGAAATAGATTACTCAATGTTCCAATCTCATGGGGAATGAGACCAGACAGTTGATTAGCTCCAAGTATAAGATCAGTCAGATTCCTCAGGTTCATGACCTCATGAGGAATTGATCCTGTGAGATTACATTCTGCAATTGAAACCCAACTTAGGGTCTTCAATGCCCCTATTTCTTTAGGAATGGGACCATGGAAGATGTTTTGGGCCAAATTCAATGTGAAAATACTTGACAAGTTTCCAATTTGGGGTGGAATATTTCCATAAAATGCATTATCACTTATATCTAACACATGGAGGTTAGGAAAGGAAGAGAAGGTGAGATTATGAAGTCTACCTTGTAGCCCAAGACTTGAAAGACTGATGTTGGACACAGACATGGAATCATCATCATCATCATCACATGTAATACCTTTCCAATATTTGCAATGATTGGTAGAGGCATTCCAAGAAGATAAGGTAGATTGGCTTTGTTGGCTAAGGCTAGCTTTCCACTCCAATAGAGCCATTGCTTCAATGTGAGAATTTGTAGCAGAAGAAGCAGCCTGAAGAAATAATGAAGAGAGATTCATCATAAAGGGTAAGAAAAACATGAAGAGAATCCACCACAAGGTGAAATCAGGCTTTCCAAAGGTGTACAACATGGCTAGCTAGCTTGGCTTGTTTTCGTTACTTGGAAATTGGAATTATGATTTGGTTATAGGCTGAATGGGATAATAATGTTAGTCTTCTTTATATAATGCTAAAAACATGAAGAGAAGACTTCAAGTCATCATAAGAGTTGTTAAAATATTTACATATATATAAAGAAACATTTTTCTAATTGTGTGGGGCTGTGGGCTCCGTACATTTTGCTGTTTTTTTTTTTTTTGTATCAACTCTCTCAAAATGCGAAAAAAGTTATTGGGTTCTAAAATCTTATTATTTATTTGGATGACTGAAAAATGCTATAGGCAATTGATATAAATAAAACCTAGCAATAGCTCTTCCTCACCGTGAGATCAGCTTTTTTTTTTTNTTTGGTTTTAAATATTTGTTTTAATGTTTATTTTAGTTTTTTATGTTTAAAAATATTTAAATTGGTCTGTTGGCAAAATAAACATTAAGATATATTTAAGATCAAAATGACTCTTTAACCTATTGTTTTAACTCTTTTCTCATATTATATTGATAATTTATATAGCAACAATTTCAAATTTTAATCAAGATTTGTTTGAAATATATACTCAAGATGCTAAAACTCTATCTTCTTTGCCCCATAAGCCATATCATATATTAAAGGATCCTTTGGAGAAAAAAAAAATAAGGTTAAATACTCGTTTTAGCTCTCAAATTATAGGGTAAGTTTTATTTTGATCCTAAAATTATATTTTGTTCCATTTTGGTCCTTAAACTTTTACTTTTATTCATTTTTGGTCCTCAAAATGTGATCTGATATGATTTATGTCATTATTTTAGATCTGAGTTTGGATTAAATTCTATGTATAGTGCTGGAGTTAGAGAATTGTGTTTAAACATATGGATATATAATTATTAAAAGAAAGTATTTAGAGTTGGCTGAAATGTATTTAATTTGTTTAAGAAATAATATTGTAATATTTGATATTATTTCTTATATTTGACATGTTTTAAGAAAAAGATTATTATTAAAGATAAATATTATATATATAATTGCCCAAAAAAAAAAAGATAATCACATTTTTGCAGCAATATTTTTGTTACAAAAACATTGATATATAAAATAAACATATTTTTGGTAGCAAATATATTGCTAGGCAAAACACCCCTTCGTGCTCCTAACGTTTCCGGTGATTTTTAGTTATGCCCCTAACGTTTCATTTGTGTCAGTTGTGCCCCCAATGTGAAACGTTAATTTCAATTATGCCCCCAATTTCAATCACCCACAAAAAACACCATTTTTGCACAATTTGAGCTCGGTTTTTATCAGATTTCATATGGGTTTTAATTTTCGGACATCACAAACTTGATTCCTTGGATCAATTTCAAAGATTAAGCTCAAAATAGCCCCAAATCCGAAGAAAATTGGACCCGATGAACCCTAAAAAGGACCAAAACGAAATGCAGCAAAACGAAGCATTTTTCTCAAAATTTCCATGTGCAAAATGATGCTTAGGAGCCGAAAAGGAGTACCCATAAGTTCATTTATCAAAACAAACTGAAACGAACACGGATCGAAGCTCAAAAGTTCCAAAAATCGGTACACTAACGAGGGTGGGGGCATAATTGAAACTAACGTTTCACATTGGGGGCACAACTGACACAAATGAAACGTTGGGGGCATAACTGAAAATCACCACAAACGTTAGGGGCACGAAATGGTGTTTTGCCTATATTGCTAGGAGAAGACCTACGGTCGTTGCCAAATATCTTCCGTAGCAATATTAAGTTTGTTGCAGAATGTTTTTGTAGCGACAACTAGGTTGCTGCAATAGACCCTTTTGCAGCAACACCAAAATTTGCTACAAAAAAGACATTATGTAGCAAAGATACAATCGTTGCAATTTTTATTTCTGCAACGACTACTGAGTTGCTGCAATAGACTGTTTTGCAGCGATACTAAATTTACTGAAAAAAGTCTTTTTGTAGCAAAGAAATCGTTGGCAAAAACAATCTTTTGCCACGACGCTTTCGCTACAAAAGTGCATGTTTTTGTAGCGACACTTTAATTAGAAGAAATTCATTGGACTTTTTGCAATGGAACTATCGCTGCAATTCTTCTTTTTTGGCACGATAGTGTCGCTGCAAAATAAGTGGTTTTGGTAGCGACTTATTTTATCGTTGCAAAAACCTTTTGTAGCAGGTTTCTTGCCGCGACCGTTTGGTTGCAAATAACCTTTTGCAACGATTTTAAAGCAATTGGCAACGAAAATGACGCTGCAAAAAGTCTAATTTAGCCTAGGAACATTCAACTTTAACCAATTTTCAAGTTAACTCGGTCACTTTAACAACGTAACTATGATCACAAGTTCCATTTTAATCTTCCTTTCAAGTGAAAATTTAAGCCGCTTCAATGTGTAACTAAAATTTATTTATATCATATCATATCATATATTATATTAAAAAATGTATAGGTTGATTGAGTCATTGTATTAAAAAATTATAAATTGATTGATTGATTCTTTTTCTTTTTTATAAAAGTAATGAAAGCATGCATGCAATCATTTCCCTTTCCCTTTTCTTTGCGGTCAATAATCAATAAAGTTAATTGAGTCTTTGCTTTCCTTTTCCCTTTAGACACACAAATTAAACGAAGAAATTAACGATATAAATATTTGGATATGAACGAATCTCGATCGTAAAAATTTTTTAAAGAAGAAATTTCTTTTAAAAAGTGACAAAAAATTGTAACTGTAGAAAACTTATCGAGTAAACTATCAAATTGGTCCTTGGATTATTGGCTCGCTGACAGATTGGTCCCCAAATTTAGGAAATTGACAAATAGGTCCCCGAATTTTTCTAATGAGTCAAATAGGTCTCCGAATTTTTCTAACGTTAGTCAAATAGGTCCCCGAATAACATGCACAGAAGGACCTATTAGACAAATGTTAGAAAAATTCGTGGACCTATTTGTCAATTTTCTAAATTCAGGGACCAATCTGTCAGCGAGTCAAAATCCAGGGACCAATTTAGTAGTTTACTCAAAAATTATCCTTTCATATTATAATAAAGGTATGCTTCGTGACGAAGGAGTAATGGAAAAGCAAAAAAATGGTGTATGAAGAGAGGGTAATATTGGATATGTTTTTCTAAGTTCCATTTTGCGGTCAATGAAGTTAATTTGTACCAAGTCTCTAATATAAGATATATAAACCAATAAGTTCAAAGTACAAATTTAATTTCTTATTTTTTGTCAAGTTACATAGTAAATGAAGCTCTTATATTTTTTACACAAATTTCATCTTGTATTTTTTGGTCAACTTGCAAATTAAGCCTTTTTTTTTTATTTGGTCTTATATCTTTTGGTCAGGTTGTAAATTTGGTCTTACATCTTTGCAAAAGATTCCAAGGTTAGTCCTACCCTAAATCTCATCCATCTCCCAACGTTAAGTATATAACATGGACAACGGACGTGGGAGACCAAAATTGCAAAAAAAATGAAACCCACTTTTTCGTCGCGATTTGACATTTTTTATTGACGGTCCCAAATTAAAGTACTCATTAAAAGAAACATGTAATAACTTTGGATTTTTCATATTCCAACGTGAAACGAGAGAGATACTACCGAACTCAGCTTTTGGACTAATTTGAAAAATGAAATGTAAGACCAATCTAAAACAAATGAAAGATAAGGGACCAATTTGAAATTCACTCCATACATATGGGACCAATTTGAGGTTTTGGCCCTTCGATTGTCGTTGTCTTCATTATATTTTGACATGAAGCTTATGGACTTGATTTTGTATCGACTCAACAAATACAATTGCTAAATAAAAGAAATATGAGTTGGTTGGTTCATGTAATAATAAAATCGTGAACAATTTGGTCTTTAGGTTAAATTAACGGTAATCATTCATATATCTCTCACTCTTCATATTCTTCATATTTTGATTATTCTTATGCGAGTTGACACATCAATCCCTATTGAAGAAAATAAAAGTTAGAACCGTACCGAGTTGTAGGTGAAAATAATGTAATGTTAAGAGATTGTAATTATAAAAAAATTCTAATTTATAATTATATGTAATTTTAAAATTCAAGTGTAAAATTTTATAAAAAGAAAACGAAGAAAATAAATTAGCTAGGGAGAAAAGACTCATCATCTCTTATTTATAAGAAAAGAAACATACCAAGTAAATTATTATTATCATTACATTGAGATTAGTTATATATATATATACTATGGGCTTTGCGTGCCCGTTATGTAAAATAAATAAGGGACTAAATTCTTAACTTAGTAAAGAAAGAGAGACTAAAGAGTAAATTTTCTCTTATTTTTAATTTTATATACTATAGTTTTAAACATGGACGATCAGAAAGGGGTGGAGCCATATAATATTAGATATATATATATTGGTATAAACCAATTTTTTTTGTATAAACCAAGAATATCCACTGTCGGAAACAGTGACTAATCGTTTAATTCGTTGCAGGTTCTCCATTTAAGGGTAAACAGCTGGCTACAGAATATTTTTCATACCCAAAATGAAATTCGAAAAATGAAATTCGAACTTCCACCACTTGATTAAGAAGCCAAATGAGGAATCACTAACTAGGCCACACTCATATAATTATATATATATATATATTTCTTTTTTCTTATTAGTAAAGTGGAGATTACTTATGTTACTATTATTATATTTGAAAAACCCATAAATAAAAGGCCTCCGTGGGTGAAAATTAAGGCATGGGAGGAGGAGGAGGCCTAGAGCAAGCGCATGGACAGCATTTGCCTGGAGCTGGAGGAGGACCACAACACACACATCTCGGACATCTGGGAATTCCTGCAACACACCAAATTAAATAATTCATTCAATAAGCTTAATCTATATATATGTATGTGTTCTATTAAATAAAACTTTCATATATCAAATTATCAATAATCGCTTCGTTAGCTAGAGTGGTGGTTACTTTCACATATTTTCTCTTACTAAAAAAACCTTCATATATATAACATGTTATTTTACAATTTGTCATGACATTTTAATTATCCTTATAATAAATTAAATAAGGTTCTGAGGTAGGGCTTACGTGGCTGTGGCGGCGGCGGTGGCGGCGAGGGAGAAGATGCAGCTTCACATGGCAAAGTTGGAGAGAAGATCAATATTGCAAAGATAAAAAGAGTCACAAAAGAGAACCTCACAGAGTTGCTTGCCATTTTGCTAGATTAAAAGACCAACAATTTGAAGATCAATAACTGTTTTGTGAAATGATTGTGAAGGAGATATTAGAATATATGAATGCAATTAAGCATATTTATAATGGTTCAGGATCTGTATTTGTCAAAATGTACATGGTTCCTTGCGACGTGAAATTTGAATTTGGTGTTTGGTCATTGAAATATACAAGTTATGTTTACACTTATAAGTTTTCTAGATGTATTGTTTGCCCTAAGATACAAGTTATGTTTACACTTATAATTTTTTTTTTTGTTCAAGGGTCATTTTGGTCCTAAATGTATGCCTTAATGTTCATTTTAGTCCATTATTTTTCAAAATGTTCAAATTGGTCCTAAATGTTGGCAAAATGTTTCATTTTGGTCCCAAACGATTGAATTTGGCTCATTTCAAGTTCAAACGAGATGAGTTTAGAGATATGTATTGTTCTCAAAGAGTACTTTCTCTATCCAGTTAGGGTCGTCAGCAAACGAGGTGAAATCGGTCCCAAAATTAGATCGTTAGTTCATGTCAAACAAACAAAGTTGATTATATCTCTCTCGTTTCAAATTCGAATGCGATGAATTCAAACTTATGAGTTCCTCTTAACAAGTCATTTAAATTTGAAATGAGAGACGAGAGAAATATGACCAAATTCAATAATTTTGGACCAAAATGAAATATTTTACTAATATTTTGGACCAAAATAAAATATTTTGTCAACATTTAGAACCAATTTGAATATTTTGAAACATAATGGACCAAAATGAACATTATGACATATATTTAGGACCAAAATGACCCTTTGACCCTTTTTTATTGCCCAAAATTTTTACAATTATAAGTTGACATATAATCTCCAGTTTTTGTGGTGAATAGTGAATACTGAAGACTAAAGACATTAAAGTCAATATAATTTTGTTTAATTTCATACTCCTTCCGGCGAAAATTGTGTTTGGCAAGGTTGAAAATTATGTAGCTAGCTTGTACCGTCGCACTTACCATTTTCAGTTAGAATTCTCCTCTTTGTAAAGTGTTGACTGTTGACCCAGTATAGATATAATTATATATATATATATATATATATAATTATATAAACTTTAATTTCTCAAGCCGTAATTATAATGAAGTTTGATTTTAGATATAATAAGGCAAAGAGCAAGTAGATAGTACATGACCACAATCAATTAGTACAACTGGATTAATTAAGGAAGATAAAATCCCTTGGTTATAGTTTTTTGGAATAATTAAGTATTGAAAAACTAATTAAAGGGGAGTTTTATACACATATTAAAAATATATAATTTTGACATTATGACTTATGAGATCAAGGATAGTCTATTCTCGTATGGTAAGTGTATTAACAAAAGGTCAAATACTCATTTTGGTCTTAAATTATGGGATAAATTTCATTTTGATGCTAAAATTATTTTTTGTTACATTTTGATCCTCAAACTTTTACTTTTATCCGGTTTTGGCCTTAAAAAGTGATTTTGTCAAATTTTCATCATTATTTATAACATGGACAATTGAGATTGATCATTTCTTTTTCATATGTGTTCTTAATCATAAATTAGAGATAAAAAGTAACCACAAATTTACCTCTAATTTGCGGCTAAAAAAATTTGTGTCTCTATTTGTCAACTCACTATACTATAAACCAATGAATTCAAGCTAAAAAAAGTCTAAGTGTAAATTTAATTTCTTATTTTTTGGTCACGGTTTAAATCAAACACTTATATTTTTGTTATAAATTTGATCTCGTATTTTTGGGTCAACTTGCAAATTAGGCCTTTATATTTTGTTTTGTTGTAGATTTGACTTCATATCTTTTGGTCCGGTTGTAGATTTTGTCTCACATCTTTGAGAAAAGTTTCACCATTAGTCTTAATACCCTAAATCCTGTCCATCTCACTCCTTTAAGTATGATGTGGACAACTGATATTGGGGACCAAAATTGTAGGAAAAATGAAACCCACTTTTTCGACACGATTTGACATTGTTTGTTAACGACCCCAAAGTACTTATCAAAAGAAACTCGTAGCTCTAAATTTGTCATATTCAAAGTTAAAACGAGAAAGATATGACCACATTCAATATCTTTTGGACCAATTTGAAAAATTGTGATAACAAGTAGGACCAATTTGAAACAAATGAAAGATAAAAGACCAATTTGACATTCTCTCCATACATATGGGACCAATTTGAGATTTTAGCCCTTTGATTGTCCTTGTCTTCATTTTGACATGAAGCTTATGAACTTGGTTTTGTATTGACTTAACAAACCAGTTGCTAAATAAAATAAATTCATCTCTTCCTCTTTATATCACGATTATCCTTATCCAATTTCACCAAAATAGATTTTAGACAAAAAAATAATAATTTTGTCATCTAATTTTTACTAAGTTAACGCATCAATCGTTACATACTGAAGAAGTTAGAACTATACCGAGTTGTAGGTGAAAATAATGTAATGCTAAGAGATTGTAATTTTAGACGTACAAATGGTAATTTATAATTATATGTAAATTTAAAATTCAAGTGTAAAAATTAGAAAAAGAAAACGAAGAAAAGAGTCATCTCTTATTTTAGAAAATAAACATACCAAGTAAATTATTATTATCAATTACATGGAGATTACTTTTATATATATCTATATATATATATTTGGTAAAGTGGATATTATTTACATTACTATTTGTTAGAAATAAAGATAGTAAAAATAACTCAAGAGGGGGTGAATTGGAAAATTAAAATCTTTTTCCTGAAAATATATTTCCTTAAAAATGTTAGGAAATATAACTTAAAAATATGTTGAAGGATATCTTAAAAAACGTTATTCCTTTAAGCAACTTCCTTTAAAAACAGTTAAAGAAGTGCGTACAAACACTTACCTTTACAAAACATATCATACAAGAAGTGTAAAGAGATAGGGTTAAGGAATAACTACACCAGGAATTTATACTGGTTCAGATAAAGGTAGTATTCCTATATCACAGGAAATTCCCTCTATCCTACATCCAGTCCTCAAGCACAAAGCAAGAGAGTTTTCACTATGTGGGCAAAACTAACCAATTACAAGGATGCCCAATTTCAAGGCTCTTTTACAGTTTACAACCCAAACCCCTTTAAGGATAGTCTCTCGGTATGTTACTCCTCACAAGAACCACACACGACTACCTTAAAGAAATACACAAAACACGGGATAACCACACTTGGTTTTACAACACAACCCAAACCCTATAAGGAAGTCTCTCAGTATATTGCTCTCTATGGAAACAAACACGACTCACCTACAAAAGTTTCACCCTAAGAGCTCACTTTCACTTCCTAAAGGAAATACAACTCAGAAAGATAGAAGAAGAAGAAGTTTGATTATCTCACTAAGAGATTTTCGTTAAAGGAACAGAGCACACAACTTCAAAGAAATCTGAGTAAGGTGAACGTGGAGAACGTGGAGATGTATGAACGTGGAGAACTTGATGATTTTGCACATAGCAAGGTGAAGGTTGTTGCACACAGCAGATAGATGTATTCTTTACTTGTTCATCACTCTTATTCTTTTTCAGCCTTCAGATGGACTTGAGAAGAATTAGCCGTTGAAGAAATTTCCTGAGAGTGGAGGCTTGAAGAACGGCTCTTTCCTTCAATCCATGAAGCATAATGATTTAGGAATCTGAATTTGTATTGGTCTACAGATAAAATAGGAAATAAATCAATTTTCATGCTTAAATTTGATTGGCCGAATTTGTAGGCAAATCTGAGTAAATGGAGCAACAATCAAGGCATATATATTCAGAGTTTTATAATTTTTCTCTCTCGATTAATTAGTTGTTTGTGCATTAATTAGGTGAGAGAAGATAGAGGTAATTAAGAAAATATAATTGAAAATATATATAGAGAGAGAGAGAGAGTGATTTTCGGTTTATGCAACAGGTCATGGGGCAAAAATGGAATTAACTTAATGACATTAATATTTAGCAAATCTCCACCTATTTTCTCTCATCTAATTAGGCGTTTTTCAATAAATGCAGATAAGGAGAGAGATAAATTAACTCTGACAATAAAGCATATTTAAGCACCAATATATATTTCCAATAAGGCATATTTCATATTAATAATATATTATATGTTCAGAGAAAAGCAAATTTGTCTAGCACCCATGGTTTCAAATATTAGGCCTCGAGATAAAATCATGAAATGGGACACAAACATATTCGAATATTGTAGATTAGTCCCTATGCTTGATAAAAGATAACATATATTGCAATTTAGTCCAAACACATACTTAAGCAAAATTTTTGCAAATTATCAAAAACATAAAAAATTAATTAGAAAATTAATTATATCAAAATTTAGTCTAACACTATTATTATATTTGAAAAACAAAAGTATTATTGATATTCCTAAAGTATGCGGTCATTTTTAATTGTACCCTCAAAGTTTTTTTTAAGTTAATTGTACCTCCAAAATATGGTGTAAGTTTCAGTTATAATCCCAAAGTTTATTTTAGTCAATTATATCTCAATATTTTACATTTCAGTCAATTCTACCCCGAAATATCCCGAATTTTGGGGTACAATATAATTGACACAACAAAAAAAAGATTAGAGGTAAAATTGACGCAAAAAAACTTTGCAGTATATAACTGAAATTGGCCTTATACTTTAAGGGTACAATTGACCCAAAAAATATTTTGAGATACAATTAAAAATGACTGCGTACCTTAAGAGTACCCCGAGTACTTCTGCTTATTTAAAAAACACATAAACTAAAGGCCTCGGTTGGTGAAAATTAAGGCATGGGAGGAGGAGGAAAAGGAGAGCAAAAGCATGGACAGCATTTGCCTGGAGCTGGAGGAGGAGCACAACACAAACATCTCGGACATCCAGGAATTCCTGCAACACAACATTACACACCAAATTGAATAATTAATAAATAACCATAATATATGTTCTATTAATTAAAACTTCCATTTACCATTAATAGTTTTGTTAGCTAGAGTTTTAGTTACTTCAATTTTCATAGATAAGATTTGGGTTCAACTTTTGTTACAGACACTACTGTTAGAAGAGTTTCATCCTTATTATAGGACCTCTCGACTTAAACAAAAGTTAATTAGTTTAAGATCACAAAATGGATAGAAAAAAAGATACGGGTAAAAGTACTAATTTTGTCCCCAAATTTTATACTGACTATCAATTTCGTTCCCTTTTTTTTTGTCAATTTCATTCCAAATGTTTCACATTTTGGTCAATTTTATCTTTTGACAAACTTCTTTTAATAAATTAACGACAGACTGCATCCTAGTTAATAGAGGTTGAATTGGTGGGAATAACTATGAGTAATTTAATAAGGATAATTTAGTCTTTTTCTCTCAAATTTCTCTTCAATTTAGGTGAATTAATAATTTTCTTAGTCTGTGTGTATTAACCTTAAAAAACAGATATTCAGAACCGGGGAGAGTATTAATCTCCAGTTTTGGTGGTGTAATACTGAAGACTAAGGGGGCGTGTGGTACACAAATTATTTTTTCATTCCCGGGAGAATAAGATTCCCAAGATTGTAAAAATATCTGTTTGGATGAGTTAAAATAATCCTAGGATTATTTTGCAATATTCCCAGGAATATTACAACCTTGTGTTTGGTTCAATTCTGATATTTCTGGGAATGTTTAATACTTTTACAAATATTTCCTTAACATTTTATTCTCAACTAATAGTTTATCAAATGTAGAAATTCTTCAAAACAATTCATGAGAAAAATACTATATCATAAAAAAAATTATATCATAATTAAAATGTTTAAATAACATTAATAGATTCATGAGGAAAATACTATTTCATAACACAATGTCCATAGTTGTCAACATAATTAGGGAAAGATGAAAAGTGACAAGAGTTTGTAAAGAGAAAATTAATTAGCAAAATTAATTATGGATCTACAAAGTTTAAAAACCGGGGCTGTAAAAAATCGCTTACAAATCGCAGATTTTGCTGCGATTTGCTTAGACTTAGCAAATCGATCAGCAAAGTGTTATTGAGCAAATCGCAGCAAAGTCTGCGATTTGCTAAGCGATTTCTGACAGTCCCGGTTTTTAAACTTTGCAGATCCATACCTTATTCATCTGAACTCTGTTTTGTATAAATTTTATATCGAAATTTTTATTTTTTCGTGCTCTACACAATGGTATAACTTTCAGAGTCTGAGAACACACTTTTTGAATTCAAAAATTATCGTGCTCTACACAATGGTATAACTTTAGGATTAAAAAGGTGTGTTTTCAGACTCCGAAAGTTATACCATTGTGTAGAGCACGAAAAAATAAAAATTTTGATATAAAATTTGTACAAAACGGAGTTCGGATGAAATGAATTTAATCTTGTATAATATGTAGAAAATTAGAGAGCTTGAGGAGGGACTAAATTGAACACAATTTTTATTATACAAAGACTATAAATACAATTT